>JAPDFF010000079.1:0-100264 GCA_027569505.1 Chloridium humicola | reverse complement strand
CCCCCCCCCCCCCCCCCCCCCCCCCCCCCCCCCCCCCCCCCCCCCCCCCCCCCCCCCCCCCCCCCCCCCCCCCCCCCCCCCCCCCCCCCCCCCCCCCCCCCCCCCCCCCCCCCCCCCCCCCCAATGTGGGTTGCAACTTACAGCATAGGCTGACCCGCCCCATTCGAGCGCCAGGAGAAGGCAGACCACACCCGGCATCAACAATGCCGTACCCAGGAGGTCGAGCTGGACGAGCTTCTTGGCCAGAGGGAGCTTCTTGGATTTATCGGCTCCTTCAGGGAGCTTTAGGAACAGTGCAATGACAACCATGGCGACGCCGCCAATGGGCAGGTTGATGTAGAAGCACCACCGCCAGGTCACGTCCGTGGTGAAGGCGCCCCCGAGAAGAGGTCCCACGATGGAAGAAATGCCAGCGAGGGCGCCGAAGAGGCCTTGGATCTTGGGCCGGTGCTGGAGAGGGACGACGTAGATGATGGAGACGATCTAATGGAGAGAGAAAAGTGTATTAGTAAAGCCGCCTGGGCTGCAACACGATGAGGGGGTAGAACTCACTGTTCCGGCGAAGATACCGGCGGCCCCGATACCGCAGATGGCCCTCCCAATGATGAAAGCCACGGAATTAGGCGCTGCTCCGCAGATGACAGAAGATATCTCGAAGAGAAGAATGCTGGAAAGCAGCACCGGCTTGATGGCAAAGAAGGTGTAGATCTTGCCGAAGAGAAGTTGGAAGGCACAGCAGGTCAAGAGATAGGCGCTTCCATACCAACCAACATCGCTGAGTGAGTTAAATTCATCAGTAATCACGGGTATGGCCTGGCAGTGGACGGGAAGTTAGCGCAGGGACAAGAGAAATGATAGGGGTCTGCGTACGGTTGACAAGATGGTTCTGTCCAGAGACACCAGAAACATGCTGAGAAACACCGATACTAGAATCAAGATGATTGTAACTTTCTCTGGCTTCTCTTCCTCCGTCTGCTTTGCGCCAGGCGGCTCCTGGGAAGCACTGTCAACCGCTGGGTTGGCGTCTCCATCGTTGCTCGGGGTCTTCGAGGTAGATGCTGCTTCAGGATCGTTGGAGGCATCGATGCCTGGGGGCGTCTTCAAGCGGCTGAACCCCATGACTGTGAGTAGACTCTTCTCGCCAGCAGAAGAGGCGTTGATGATGTTGGAAGTTGCAGTATCGATGGTCTATCAAGAAGCAAGACACGACGGAGATGATGGGGGGTGGTCCGTCTTTAAGCAGCACGGGGACTCCCCGACGAACTCAGAGCGAGGGATATCCATTTTGGCAATTCCCAATAGTCTGTTCTTGAATCTGTGCTGGAAGTGGCGTGTTTTCTTTCGAGTCCACGTAATGTTGTTGCTCGGACTATTGAAAGTCGCGATGTGGTGAAGGGGAAGGATCCGGGGATTGCTAACGCCCGAGCTTGGGCGTGTTCGGGAAAAGCTAAAGCCCGAGCCCCAGACATCAACAAGTCCCTTCCCTCTTTAGCGAAAACTCAAGGATGTGACGACTGCCTTGAGAGTCACGTCACAGAAACTTGGAAATTTTCATTCGAAAATTTTGCTGTTGGGGTTTGATGTGTGAGCGAGCGCTGGCGTCACTCAGCGACAGGACTCGTGGACGGCCGTCTCTTTGAGTTCGACTTCGACCCTTCTCGACTCCCGAGTCCCCGGCATCAAGACACCCCGGGCCAACTACCAGAACCCGATTAAGAACTTGGAAAAGTCCGAGATCCTTCAACGACTGTTCACCAACTACTCCTAACGCTTTCATATTTTTGAAAAAGAGCTGAGCTCACACTGTGCCACGATGCAGCCAGACACTCCAGACTCGGCGCTCACACCAGACTCAGACCAGCCTTCGTCAAAGCCCCAACGTCCCCAGCGGGTGCTGGCGTGTGTGTCCTGCCAACAAAGAAAAGTCAAGTGCAACCGCAGATTCCCATGCGACACTTGCATCCGTGCCGGAACCCAGTGCGTTCCGGCCACCGTCGTCCCCCGTCAGCGCCGCCGCAGATTCCCGGAGCGGGAGCTGTTGGCGCGTCTCCGAGGTTATGAAGACCTGTTGCGTCAGCACCACATTGCTTTTGAACCTCTACACCCGCCCACTGGCGAGACTGTCACTACCGCTGCTGCCGAGACAAAGCCAGCCAAGACTCCCGCCGAGAAGAAGGCCGGTGATACTGAGGCTGCTGGGCCACCAAAGACTCCCGGGCAGAACAAGGCAGGCAGGTCAGTGGCTCCCGCTCATGCCATTTCCAGATTAAAATCACACGACATAGGATGAAATCCGCTTGCTGACCCCCTGATCAGGAATTTATGGAACGCCATAAGTCTGCAGGTGAGGATGTCGGCCCCTGTCGAAACACACGAGATCCGCTGACCACCAGTTGAAGGAGAATCCTGATGATCATGGTGATAATGGCAGTATCCATGACGATGATGAATCCGACGAAGCTGGTTTTCTCCCAGGAAGGGACGACCTACACGACGCCGTCATCAAAAAGGCCTGGGACCACGCGTACCGCGACCACGACGCAAGCGACCACCATCTCCTGTTCGGCTCGCCTGCGAGCAACAGCGTCGACCTCACCACTCTGCACCCCGACCAGACTAAGATCTTTCGCCTTTGGCAAATCTATTTGGATAATGTCGATCCGCTCCTCAAGGTCACCCACACCCCCAGTTTGCAGGCCCGCATCATCGAGGCCGTTAGCAACCTTACAGCACTCAATGCGCCCTTGGAAGCCCTCATGTTTAGCATTTACTGCGTCGCCATCTTGAGTCTCGATGAGGAACGATGCCGCACTTTATTTGGACCCAAGAAGGAACTCATGACGGGCTATCGATTTGCCTGCAGGCAAGCTTTGATCAACTGTCGGGTTCTGCGAACCGATGACCACGACACGTTGGTTGCCCTGTTTCTGTATTTGGTGAGCCCCTGAGCCCCTGAACAGCCTGCCTGACCGTTTCTACAAATATCCTACGGCAGCACTTGGCGGTCTGAGAAACTTATATTGACTCTCCCAGTTTACAGTGAGGTCAGGAACCGACCCACGATCTCTATCCTCAATACTAGCTGTCGCTATCCGTATTGCCCAACGTCTTGGTTATCACAAGGAGTCCGAGAATGCCAGCTGTGCTACCGCTCTCGAGGCTGAGATGCGCCGAAGACTCTGGTGGGCACTAGTCATCTTCGACAGCCGGATGTGCGAGATGATCCTTTGCAAGTCGACGTCGCTCGGCCCGACGTGGGACTGTCGAATCCCCTTGAACCTCAGCGACTTTGAGCTCCTGCCCGGGACCAAGAGTACTCCCCAACCCTCATATGTGCGGCCTTCTGAAGCGCTGTATGTCGTGGTCCGCAGTGAGCTGGGCGAATTCATCCGGCACTGTCCATATCACCTGAATTTCATCGACCCGCTCCTGACAACCTTTGCGGAAGCCAAAGGAACATTGGGTGGGCGAGGTCTACCCGATCTACAGAAAGGCCTCGAAGACACCCACCTGCAGTACTGCGACCCAGACAACCCCCTCCATTTCATGACGATATGGACCACACGCAGTTATATCGCCAAGAATATGCTCCTCGAGCACTGCGGGAAGCGGCTGCCCGCCACACCCGTCATCATCTCCCACGGCCTGACGATGCTAGAGTGCGACACGAAGCTCCTCACCTCGCCCCTGACAAGAGGATTCCGCTGGCAAACCAAATTCCACTTCCCATTCCTCGCCCACGCCTACATCCTCCAACACTTTAAAAAGCATCCCCAGGATGCAACCGACGAGGTCTGGGAGATCTTGGACGAGAATTACGAGGCCCGTGGTATAAACAAATGGGGGAGCGACAACCACGGAGGGGAGCCGTTCTTTGCCCTGTTCTCGCGCATGGTTATGATGGCGTGGGAGGCGAGGGAGGCCTTTCTGCGACAGCAACAGCAACGAGGCGACACGCCGGCGGAGAACCAGCCTCCACCGCCGCAGATCGTGGTCAAGATCAAGGCTAAGATTGAGCGGATGAGGGCACAGCAGTCGGGGTTTCCCCTCCAGGGCAATGCCCCTAGACAAGCGTTCGAGAACCTTGATGTGGGCGGCACCAACCTCAGCGGAAATCTTCCAGGCAATTCCGGTGTTGGTGCTGGGCCGGCCTTCACAGCATCCGCTCCAGCAGGTATGGGCGCCTTCTCCGGCACAGGTATGGGGGGTGATGACATGATGGGCGGAATGGATATTGCCCAGTTCTGGCCGGTGCCTATGGGCTGGGGGATGATGCAGAATCCCCTTTGGTGAACGAGCTTTGATAGACAAAACAAAAAAGACAGAAGCAGAAGAAGCAAAAACATACAACACCAGGGATTCGCTGGTCGTCACCGACCCAACTACTGATCTGGCCCTTACCAGCTTATCTATGGGAGAGCGGACGGGATCCCGAGTTTTCTGGTAGATATGGTCGTATGTGATAGAATCAAGGTGTAGTGGCAGCTTATCTGTGCAAAAGACGGCGGTTGGAAGTCGAGATTCTCCGCCTAACCAACACCACCACCACCAACAACATCCCCCCCAACACACCTCATGCATTAAATAATGGCAACACCCTCAATTATCTGCATGAAATGAACCCTTGTAAAAAGCGAGGCTCGCGATGTGTGTGAAAGTGACGTGAAGGAGGATATGGAAAAGAAAACAGACTCCCTTTTGCTCCGTTTCCCAGCAACCACAAGAGCACCCCGGATGAGAAAGATGTGAAGAAAAGAAAGAAAAAGACATCTGAACCGAACATGGGGCATCTAGCTCGTACAACAAAAGCCCAGCCAACCGACCGCCACCCAGATCCCACCAACCTAAGCCAGGGAGGGGAGAGGGGGGTTCTCTCGACCTCACATGCATATCTCCTCGTCCCTTTGTCTCGACAAGACTTGACCGACATGACCACTGCACCATTCCCGCCTTCCCAACCCGTGCCTGCACAGCCCGCCCCAGGGAGAGGGGTCCAGAAACTTGAGGGCGCCCTCGTTTTTGCTTCCCTCGGAACCAGAATGCAGGCGAGCCTTCTCTGACCCAAATCTCAAGCCAGGACTTCCGTTCTTCATCCAAGTCCCCGACAACATATCCCCCCTCCACTCGAATTCCTTTCGTATTTTCCCCTTTGTATCCGGAACATTAAAGCGAGCTTGCTCCTGCCAGGTTGCGAATACTATGGCAGCCCTTGAATCCAAATTCGTAGTGCCCGGTTCCTTTGACTTGCGAGAGGCGAGACTATTCCCACGAAAGGACCCGGCCATTATTGAGCCGTCTATTATCATGCCGTTACCGAAACGTTTGACTAGTCGTCGAAGGAACCAGAAGGAAAAGGCGCAAGATTCGTAGCGAGGGGGGAAATCGCGGGTCGGGAGGAGGAATCGAATCGAGGGCACCGGCTGCGATACACCGGCTATTAGAGCAGGGAGTCAAGGCGGGTGAAGACGCTCAGGCAGGCGGCAACGACTTCGAGCTGGAGCTCCTTCTCGGGGGCCCTGTTAACTTCCTGCGGAGGGGGTTCAAGTGTCAGTTCCACATCCAACATCACGAAGTTTTTGGGGTAGAGCATCCGCACCTCAGCAATAACCTGCGGCAAATTCTCCCCAATATCATTCCCGGTCGCCTTCCTCCCAAACGGCCACTGGCTATAATCCGCGAGCAACTCATCCGTCTGATTGAACGCCTTCTCGCGGGCCTCATGACCCAGCGTCGACAGCGCGTTCTCGAGCACGTTGGCGGCGTAGGCGGCGCACACCATGGCGACAGTGCGCAGGTGGCGGAACTCGAGGTTCTCGGGCAGCCACTGCGAGCTGCCGAGCACGACGGTGCGCTGCGTCAGCACGTTGCGCACCCGCCGCCGGATCTCCTCCTTGGCGCCGCTGTCGACGACCGGGTGCGTCGCCATGTCGAAAAGCAGGAAGTTGCGCTTCTCCGTGCGCAGGATGCCCTTATCGACGAGCCCCTTGGCCAGGCGCTCGCGCACCTGTTTGAGCTGGTAGCCGATCTTCATGAGGTTCCATGTCTCGCCTGTTTTTTCGGGGGTTCGTCAGTCTACCGGAATCGTTTGTTGAAGGAGTAGTGGCGGCGCGTACCGCTCATCAAGTCAATCCAGCTGCTGACGCTCATCTTCTCGCTCGTCTTCATCATCTTGAGCGCCTCGTCCAGCAGCACCTCGCCCGTCAGGGTATCATCCACCACCTCAATAATCCGGTCAGCCAGCGGGAAGCTCCGTCGCGAAGGCGTCTTTTGCATGGCTATGCGGCCGCGGAAGGCGAGTTCGAGCACGATGCACCCACGCAGGGCGTACGAGATGTTGTCGTTCCAAAACGACAGATAACCCTGCAAAACCACAGTCAGCACTCCCCCTTCCATCTCACCACACACACCCCACCCCCCATCATCCATCCGGGACAGATCCATCACAAACCTGCTTATCCTTCAACCCCAACAACAACACCTCCTCCATGAGCGTGAGTTTCGGCTGCTTGCTGCGCTCGGCGCTCTCGCTGATGTCGCGCGGGTCGAACGCGATCCGGTGGCCGTTCTCGCCGCTCTCGTAGCTCGTTTCCGGGCCCTCGCGCACGTTGGCCGCAGAGTTGGTCCGCGAGCCCATGCCCACGCCGCCGCTGTCCCCGTCGGCACCGCCCGCGCCACCGCCTGGTGTCCCTGCCCCGCCTCCGCCACCGCCGCCGCCTCTGCGCCGTGTCAGGCCTGATGTTGTGGATGCCATTTGGGGGTTGGTGTGGTGTTTCGCCGTGGGGGGATGTGGGAGTGTGTGTCGATGTCTGGATGGCCCCCGCTTCTCCTTTTCTTTCGTCGGTTCTTCTTTTCGTATTCTCCGCGCGGGATTGCGACGCCCTCGAAACGTAGAAGCCCGTTGGCAGCTTGTCCCCTTTTCGTCGGCGAGATCGTGGGAGAAAGGGCCCGGTTCGGGTTGAGTTGTTGTTGCGTGCTCGGGGTGAGATGAGATTCTTTGGCTTGGCTTGGCTCGGGGGTGCGTGGTTCAGCTAAGGTTAGCACTTTATTAGGGGTTCAATGCTGAGGCTGGGCTTGGCGTGGTGGGAGATGGCGGAGTCGGTCGCAGAATCTCAAGACAGGACAACTTGGACAATGTGGTCTTTGTCCAACGTTGCGAGTCGGTGAATCGAGGACCGTGATCGGATTGATGAGTACGGTGTTTGTCCGCTGTTTGTTCTTTTCTGCACCAAACGTCAATGTCTGCTGTTCTTTTTCGCTCTCCTTTTTTGGTTCCATGCACTCCAGCAGGGCGTCGGAATGTGGCTTAGCGCTCGGACAACGGTCTGGTAAAAGTTGTTGCCTTGTGGAGGCACATGGCCAACCCTAACCCTAACCCCGGCTTTCTGAGCTGAACACATGCTTTGCCCGAGGTGGTCAGCATGAGGGTGAGACAACAGACGGAGCTTTAGCATAATTTCCAATCGGACTTGATTGTATATCGTCTCTGCCCTAGATTCAACTCCGTATCTCCTGAAATCTAGGTAGGTATCATCCACGCCTCCCAGATAGCCGTATATGTCCCCAGATGACCGCACCCACCACCCCACACGGACCACATCATGCCAAAAAAATCCCCCGCCGGCAATTTCAAGAAAAGAGAGAGAATGGAATGTCCATGGGGAATCGAGATAACGCCGCCAAGCCCCATTTATACCAATCCAAATGCACCTGTTCTCATGCAACATCTCGCCCCCCTCCTCTCCAAGCCGCCTCCTCCCTCAAACCGAGGTAGAAATCAGAAAATCCCCTCCAAACTCCACTCCCCCTTCTGCGCCCGGTTCAACACCTCCCTCCCTTTCTCCGTCAGCGCGGGCTTGCCGGCCTTGTCGGTGGCCTGCTCAAAGAAGACGGGCTTCCAGGTCTCGTTGTTTTTTTCGCGCTCCCGAGCCTTCTCCCGCTGGGCCTCCTCAAGTTCCTGCTTGACTGCCGTGGCCTTGGAGTACTGCTTAGCAAGAATGGCCTCGGTCACCTTGTTCCAGAGCTGCAGCGACTCGTTGGGGAGCTGCTGCTCCACGGGCGGGAGGGACTTGGGGGCGACGTTGAGAGGGGCGATGTCGATGATGGTGGTTTGGTTTTCTGGGGGGTGGGAGTTCTGATTACTCATGTTAGTGCCTGTTTTTTTTTTCTGGTTGAGTTTAGGGAGTTCGCTCACCAGAGGCTTCGATCCCACGGTGAAAACAATCTTCTCCTTCCATGGCCCGCCAAGGCGAACAAGGATATCCTCCTCGGGAACGCTGGCGATCTGTTGCTTGTCGTCGTTCTCCGGATCGTAGCGGAAGATAATGCCCTCCACCTTGTTGGTCGTGCGGCCAATCCAGCCATCATCGTAGTAGCGCAGGATCGCCTTGAGCTTGGTCTCCGGGCAGGTAATGTAGCACATGTCCCCAACAGTGACGCTCAGAGCGCCCCTGAAGATGCCACCCAGATGCGCAGCAGGGTGCGTCAGCTGGTATGTCTCATGGTCGCGCCGCTCCACCGTGATGAAGATGCCCAGGTTGTGCTCTCCCGGCATCACCTTGATCGAGGTGCCTGTGAACTTGGCGGTGATCTGATCAAAACCCTTGGCGTGGATCCCCTTCTCGGGGCAGTCGATGTAGAAAGCGCTGACGGGCGGGTGGTGCGAGGTCTGCTCGGTGAGGTAGGAGACCCGAACTGGTTTCGTAGGGTTGGTGGAAGTCTGCGAGATGGACACGGTAGAGGCGGTGCGGGCATCGCCGGAGCCGAGTCCAGCGGGCACAGCGAGCTTCCCAGACTTCGTAGACTTCTTAGACTTCGTGCTGGAGCCGCTGCTGCTGCCCGGCGGGGTGGGCTCCCGAAACGTGCGTGTATCGATCTTCGGGGCATCGTCCTCAGTCTCCCAGTTGCACTGAGCAGGTCATTCAATCAGTAACTGTCCCTCTTGTCCCCTGGGTGTTGAACTGCCTTCACCCTGGGGTTAGTGACTACCTACTCTGAAGAACTCGCCCAAGCAGCTGTTGTACGGCTTGCAGGGCTTCCCTTTTGCGTACTTCAAATCCTTTGTGAACCAGAACCGCAGCACCTCGAGCATGCGGTCGACCGGGTCGTCGGCGGTACCGATAGCGACAAAGGCATTCGGAGAATCGAGGTAGTTCCAGTATTCGAGGTTCGGTGTCGGTTCGAGGAGCTGGGACGGAAGAGAGAATCGAACGGAGGCGAGATCGGGTACTCCGATGAACCTGGGAGACGGCGCGGTCACCAAAAGATGCTCGTGGACACAGTGCGATGAGAGAGGCCGGAAGAGGGCAGTATCCACTGGTTCACCGACTATTCTCCCTTGCGAGGGTAAGGAGGTGAAATGGGGAGCTGTCAGCAGCGGAGGTGATACGGGTAATGTGCCTACTTTCTCAAGATGGTGATGAATGTAGCCAGCCGCGATCCGTCGTTCTGAGGCTCCTCTGCTTCGGGTGCAGGTGTTGTTGCTGGTGATGGCGTTGCCGGTGTCGTTGCCGGCGCCGGCTTCGACCCAGAAATGAGTCCCCACATGGCTTAAGATCCCAGAGCCTGCTGAAGACCGCGTGCAAAAGATGTAGGCGGAGATTGTTGTCGGAGAGATGCTCTCGCGGCAAAGGATTTCTGACAAATTGTGGGAGATGAGGGTGGAAGTTCGAAGTTGGTGGTGGGTGTGGTCAGTGTGATCAGTGTGGGCGGCTTAGTGGGTTGGCGCCGGCCGATCAGCGGCCGAGTTCCTGATAAGGCGTGGCTTTTGACCGATAAGGAATAATTGAGGGGCAGTGGGGCAGCCCGACCACAATGAATGTGACCCACCAAAGCATGCCAAGCAAGTGGGTGACAAAATAATCGAGCCACACAACCCGTTTATCCCTTACTAAATGCGGCTAGCGGTAGGCTCTAGCTACAATATATTCATCAACGCCAAAATTCAGGGGGCCTGCCTTGTTTTCAACGATGATTACGTCGTGAACCACCAAGTAAACAGAACAAATAGAAGATTGTATACAGTAGTATTAGCTCTATCATTGTCAACAATGGCTCCTCATCATAAGACGCCAAAGAAGGCCAGAGTACAGGGCATGTACGAATTTGCCCTTGCCCAACAACGCCGCTATAGAACTCCTTTTCGTAAATCTAATATCTTTCGGACCGCCGGCGTAAGCAGAGCTCGAAGGAAAACAATTCTCAAAGACTACCCAAGAACCTTCAACAACAATCCCTTTTATGACGAGACGCGCGGTCGAAAAAGGATCTTGACGGAGGAAGATGTGGGCAAGATAAAGTCGTCTGGGACCATGGCATTGAAGGCCGGATGCTCTCGAACTATGGCCTTCTTCAGGAAGCTGGCGTTGAAAGGAGCTCTCGCAGCTTACTATCCAACGTGCTCTCGGACAGAGAGATTGGCGCCGTTGTATTGCTTGCCAAAGGTCCTTCGTCAGCGCCAAACTCGCTGAGAAACGGTGTGAAGAAGCCCGCAAGTCCTTGGAACATCGGCCTCGACCGGAAGACTGGCGAGATATTTATTTCACCGACGAGTTCCATGTCTCTTCAAGAGCTTCAGGTCGTGTTTGTATTATCCGGAAACCTGGCGAACGGTATTGTCTTGACTGCATTGTTGAGAGGCCGGATAAGGAGGAGGACAGGCATACGGCTCATATCTGGGGCGCCGTTGGATATGACTTCAAGATGGAGCGCCTACACGAGTATCAGATTCCGTCCAACAACAATGGGAAAATGACCTAGGTTTACTACCGCGATCATATCCTCGAGGGTATCCTCAAGCCGTGGATGGAGGAACGCCGTTCTTTTATCCCTGAGGAGGATGGAAACAGTGGCTATGGGCCAAGGGGGAACAACATCGTCAAGTCGTGGAAGGAAAAGAACGGCTTGAGGCACTATTTCAACTGCCCTGAATCACCAAACTGGCCTTCTATTGAGAACGTATGGCGATTACCAAAGTCAGAGGTCAAATCGCGTATGTGCCTAACCCACGACGACCTTGTTAGGCTGTTCAAGATGGCTGGCAAAAGCTAGACCAAGCAATAATTAACAAATGGGTTGACCAAATACCTGACATCCTACAGCAGACGTTAGATCTTGACGGGAAAATGAGCAACAATTAGATAGAAATAGAGCTGTAAATGACCTTATTATATGATGTTGAAGTGATGGTTGTCTTGGTGTGATGCGGGAGGAATCTTTTGTAGGATTGGTTTGTGTGGCTCGATTATTTTGTCACCCACTTGCCAAGGAACCTGGACGCTTTCAGGGGCCGCTTCTGCTCCTTTCAATAACAACAAACCTCCTGTGTTTTCGAGTTTCAAGACAAAATAGTTTTGTTTTCAATGTTGGAAGTGACAAGCAGTAAATTGCTTCAGAGCAAATATTTATGCTTGGAAGAAAAATTGAGGCTGGCCACAAGCGCGCCGATGATGGGGATGAATCATGGCACCCTCCTTTAGGCACACCTGGGCAAATCATGAGCCAACCAACAGGCCACGGGTGCGGCTCGCGGGATCCCACCAGTTCGTCTGTTGTCGCCATGCAGGGGCACAATGGCACGTTTGGTATTTCACATCCAAATAGGCCAGCCCTCGAAAGCACTTCCTGGCCAATGATTCCCTCGCCCAATGTCCCCGTCCAAACGACAACAAAGAAGGCGGGCAACGGGAAAAGTTGGACCAACGCCAACTTCTCTCTCGGCGGCTGCGCTCATGTCTCACACATGTGGTCGGATAAAGAGTAGCGAGTCTCAAGATCCTCAGACCAAGCCGTTCTTCCGGTTCTAACTAGGGTCTCCCCCATATTCTTCAGCCCTCAGCTACTCAGAGAAAGGTTGATCAGCGAAAGGTCACTTCGGAGGCCGGGAAAGTAAGTTTGGTGACCCTATCTAGAGAGGTTTGTCATCTGGAATCCGGTTGGTCGATTTGTCTTCCTTTCGCTCAGCCCTGGTGCCCTGGCTCCGTTGAAGCTTGCAACTGTTCATCTCTCCAGGGGGAGGTGTAGCCGTCAGCTGGCTCCTTTCCACAGAAGGCTGAGCCAGGAGTTGTTGTTCGAGCCGAATTCACCGTGAATCAAGGTATATTTTGACTGATAGGCATGGCCTCTTCTTTCGATTTTTGCCTCGGGCTATGGCTGATTCGATGGTCTCAGACGTTGGGGGTGTTTCTAAACACTGAAAGGCTTCACCATGTCAGGATCGTAGACCTTGTTCATATCAAAATGACACAAAGCGCTGTCTGAGGTCCTATTCTGGTTTTTTTGCAGGGGAAGTTTGTGCTTAGCAACTATACTCTGTATTGGCAACATGAACGCGAGCGACGGCCCCTGACACTAGACTCAAAAGTCGAGAACATGGTGTCAGCAGACAAGGACTAGTTGTGAAATGATCAACCACCCTACTACTATACTTTGTAGCTGTCAGACTTGATGATGCTTTAGCTGTCGCGGCAATTTGTCAAATTTCCCTTTTCCAGTTGTGTCTCTGGGATTTTAGCAAGCTGTTTTGGCCATCAAGGGGTCACGTCACCAGATGAGGCCATTTTCCCCTTTCTAGAGCTCTTCAGTACACAACAACACCAATGATGAAGTTGTTGTACTCATTACAAACCACGATTTATGCCATCAAAACGATTTCTTAACAGACTCAAGTTGACATACTTCTCTAGCTCGCCCGCTTCACACCGAGAGCACCACAGCCCTGAAACAACAAGGCCGAAGCGGAAATCCTCTGACTGGACCAGCAATTCCAGGTTTCCACTCCTCCTACCCACCATTCACATCACTACGTCCCGACTAAACCCACTCCCCACCTGGGTACGAAGCATGGGGCCAAAAGAAACTGAACTGCTCGAAGTGATGTGGCTTGCCAAGCACAGTGTTCACATCGAAGCGAGAGTCCTTCATACAGTATTCTCATCCCGCCAGAGCAACGCCACTCAGCAGGAGAACCACTAGATTCTAGCAGTGGCATCACTAGCCTTTGGTGAATCAGCCGTCAAATATTCAGGAGACAAGGAAGTGTGTGTTTGTCAGGGGGAACTGTATGCAAGGATCCGGAGGACTCTGGCAGTTCGGTTTTCTTTTGGCCCCATGCTTCGTACCATGCAACGCTTCCCCTCCATCTTCTCACACGCATCTGCAAAACAAACCCAGCCGGCTAGATCGGCAGGCAAAACGGCCATTCGCACTCTCCTTTCGGGCGCTGAAACACCAGCTTCTACTTTCTGTTGTCCACGGGCTTCTTTTCAGGCGGGACTCGGCAGCAGCGGCACTCGGCACGGACGAGAGCTCATATCTACCGCCTTCTCTCCCCTCCTCCGCCGTGACTTTGTTCTGTCTCATCCCCATCCTCACTCACCTCACAAAAACCACACCCATTGCACCACAGCACCTTTCCCTCCCCCCACCCCCTCCCCGCCAAACCCCCCCGCCGATCAACCCGCCTTATGACATACCGATGCCCGATGCAGGGACGCAGCATCGCGAATTCCCATCCTCCTAACACACATTCCCATCCCATCCCATCCCATTACCATAACCTTACCAAACCCAGGTAGATACATACTGCATATTCTCTATCCTATCCGTGTACGTAGCAGCAACAACTCGACCCACGTGTGGATTCGATGATCAACAACTGCAGCCTCTCATCGATTGTGTGTGGGTTAATGATCAACTGCAGATTTCCCTCGCATCGACGAGGAAAACTAAAAATAGGTAAAGAGTGATTTGCTGCTGGGAGGTGGCAGTGGCGATTCTGCAGATGGGAATCCACGTGGGGGGTTTTGAGGCGTGTTGATGGGTGAGGGAAAGGGGAATGATCTGAGGGGTTACGCGGCTGGGTGGGTTAGGGGTGTTGAGAAGGGGGGGGAAGATCGGCGGGTTTGAGGTGGGAGGGGATGCGGTGGTGGCATGTGTTTGGTGGTGCTTTGGGCTTGGGCTTGTAACGGTTCTGGCAAGATGAGATCTGGTGATGGGATGGCATCAACGCCTTGAGCCAAGGTCTCGCGCTGCCGTGGCTCGCCTCAACATACGGATAGGTGGCGCATGTCGAAGCATGCGGGTTTGATGTCAGTGGTGGCAGTGCTTCCACATCTACACTCAAAATGTAACCCACTGGCACCGGGCGATCTTGACCTCACGGAAAACTGTAAGGTCAGCCCGAGTTGCTACGATGAGCATCCGATACCCGAGCACGATGGGGAAGGGGGCCTGGCATGGGAAAGACAGAATTGCCATCATGGGCACACGATATCGACCGTGGTGAACTTCCCTGGAGGGGAATCCAGATGACAGTGACGTGGGAATGGTGCCAGCAGCTCTCCCGACCAGGAGGGCGGCATCCAGGTGAGGCGGGGGGGATCATTCGTTTCTTGAGAGGCCCCATCACCAGACCAGACCGTTCGGTCCCTAACAGCGGAACGACCCAGCCAGTCCCGACACGCCGGTCGCCGCTCCACACGCGTCCGGCCCAACGGCGGGCGGATACGCGTCGGTGGAAGCGCCGAAAGGGGGATGGCTGGAAGGGTCCGGCAGTTTCTGTTTGTCTGATCTGGCCAGGTGGGGGCGATCATCCCGTGTTCCATCTGCGCGTCTTTCCTTGCATGGGCATCCTTCTGCCTCGTTCCATTTTATCCGCCAGCCCGTCCAATTCATCTCTTTTGGGGGAGCCGGATCGAATCGAGTCGCGGACGGATGGCTGGTGGTTGGCTGGTTGGTGGTTGAAGTCGCTTATGGTGTGGAGACGGCGTGCATGAACAGGGGCTGCGGCGGAGTCCGTGCCCCCGCCCTGTGGGTGATTTCGACAATTTGCATCTGACGTCATGGGCTCCATGGATCTGGGGTTCAAGTGGGGGTGCATGAGGTCAATCTCCACGACGACCTTTGTTGCCGAGGCACCCACCCCGGGACATCGCGTGGGAAAACAGTTTGCTAACCAGACTCTCCTTGCGGCATCAAAGAAAAATCAATAGACAGCACAGAAACGGCGACGGACGGCATGTCGGCTGAGATGGGAATTTGTCAAGAATTCCATCTGGTCCCTATGAGTCGAGAATGACGTAGCGGGTGCGGTAGGTCGCTCCTCACGGCGAATAGCGCGGAACCAGCCCACGCCGCGGGAGGCTGCCCCTGTTGCTTTGCTTGAACGTGATCAGATGATGGGTGCCATCCTCAGACGGGCCGCGGTGCGACATGCGGGGGGAGCGGTGAAGCAGGTGGAATGTCTTCCCATTGGACCTGTTGACCGCCGGCCCTTGCTAAATCCAGACGGCTCATGCATCGGTTTCATAACACAGAATCGCTCGTTATTGGGTTGACTCGAGCATGTAACAACGCACGCGACGCCTCGCGTGTGATCGATATGCCACCTGCCACGTAACACACAACAGGTGAGCCTCGAGATGGGGGGAGAGTGAGCAGTCCAGGTCACAACCGTCTTGCCGTTCCTCCCTCGTGGAAAACGCCGATAGCGCGGCGGCGCAGCTGGGAAATTGACAAGGGTGGTGGGCTTGAAACAGTGACGTCATGTTACAGTGGAGACGGCACGCTAATGCGGCCCTGGAGCCCTGGAGGACGAAGGGGGTCAAATAGGGTTCTCTTGGCGTGCACGTGGAGCATCTGTGGAAAGACTCGGCGAGTTGTGCAACGGGATCAGGGACAGGGAGGATGTGCCACAGCAGTCGGGGACCTCACTGTCAGTCTCAGGGTCTTTTTGCAATGCGGCATGGAACACCGATGTGTGTCGATTGTTTCCAACTGTAGCAGCAAGAGAGCAGCAGGCATCTCTCGGGCACGGCTCCGGGTCGCAGAGCAGCGGTTGATTCCCCCAGATCGAAGATCAGGGCCCTTCTTGGCAAAATGTGCGCAATTGAGCCTTCGACTTCCGCCATGGTCCCCTGCCGGCAACGCGGCAGTCAAGAGGCAGTCCCACAAGGCTTGCCGCCCCATGAGTTTGTGTTGATGCCCCAAGTCTCGAGGTTGCGGCACATTCTGCGTGACAGTACGTAACGTCGAGGTGCCGCCCAAATGCCGAAAGATCGATCGTGGACGTACAAATCGAGCTCTGCTTTGAGGTCCAACTGCCCAGGTCAAGTGAGCCAATAAAAGCCATGTTGAAGTGTCGAGGCATTCATCTCACAGGCGGAGCCCCAGCTTCGGACCGCTTCAAGAGTTACCGGAGCGGCGGAACCCAATCGGAGTCTACGCGATGTTGAGTCGGGGGAAAATCACCCTCTCGAGATTGCCCTTCGGCGATCTGTTCGCTTCAACCCAGGGCACCCCCACTGTGGTGGCCGAGGGTTCGGCGGCTCAACGAAAAATGACGGCGTTCGGCTGTGTTATGGAGCTGATGAGAGAAAAACGTCCAGCGCTGGAGCGGCTCTTGCGAGTCGCGGCTGCCAAAGGATCGAATCGGTCTGGACAATTGCAAGGGTCCTCGGCACACTAGCAGGGGTCTGGGAGAAAAACCTGCACTGACGTCATTGCTATTTTTTCGGTCGGCTAGCGCCCTTTGTGGGAACTGTGGATGCAGATCCGTGCAACGCTTTCCTCGGGTCGGAAACTGGGGCCGTTGGTCTCCGAACACGCCAGCATCAGCATCTCGCTCGCATCTCGTCCTTTTTCTTAGCAGACTCAGATGCTGATCAAGTGAGGATCTGGCCGGGGGGGCTGAATACAAAGACGTGCGACCACTGGGCCGTCAGGCACACACAAACGGGCACGCTCCATTCCAACGCAGCAACCGCCTGACATGACACTGTCTGAAAGGGACGCCAAGGGCTGCCGGGAACAACCCGGAAGATCGGGTGCGGTTCGACGTGGGGATTGGCCAGATGCGCAAGCGCAAGAACTCCACGCCGCCTTGTGAGCCTGATGAAGGTTCCACTGTGGCTGCTCCGAGCTGGAACAGACAGACCGCTGACGATCCAGCCACAGCGCTCGTCGCACGGGTCTTTTGCTCTCAGATCTCACGGCTGTCCGCGGCAAACGAAGAACGGCCGTTCTCGCCCTTCACAAACATGGGAGGAAAACGACGCTTTTGGCGGTCACTGCGATTCTCCTGATGCGCTTGGGGGCGACGTGGCGCAGCTCAGCCACACTGCGAGCGTGGCGGCCCGGACCAAGGTACAGGTACTTTCTCTGAAGCACACCCTGGGCGTTGAGAACTGCGATAGCAATGCCGCTCAGAGCTCGCCAAGATGAACAATGCAATTGACTAGTCTGGATGTGTCTGAAAAACGGCAGCCGTTCAACCGTCGAGAGGCTGCTGGAAGATGCTCGGCCAGAGGCGGAGTGGCGTTTACACCCCGATATCGCGCTTCTTCTCGATAACCGCAAGTCGGCGTTGCCTAATGTCAGACCCCGCATCGGCTCCTTCCAGTTCATCCAGAACTGGCTCAAAACTGTGATCTTGAATTTTTCACACAATGCGAAACAGCAGCACAGAGGAGGGCTATATCACTCCCCTTATAACCTTCTCGACCAGATAGTGACCACAATTAATATCGATTATCGACCGTTCCTCGGTTCTCTGATATGCTCTCCCCGATATCTTACATATTTCCCTCTCGGCCCGTTCTGCGTGCCCCTGCACATCCCCCATTCAGGAAGGTCGACCCACGTCTGGCGCTTTTTCGGCGCACCCCGCCCGTTGCACAACAAACATACATGGATCTATCCCTTTCCGTTCCCTGGGTCCCCTCGGGTCCCTTCGCCGGGCTGCTGGCGGCGTCGACAGGGTCCCGGTTGCGCGCCATCGCAACCTGAGGTCTCATGGTACCTGGCACTCCACCGCACAGCACCGCTTCTCCTCCGACCCCCTCTCCTCTCCCCTCGTCTGCCTCCCTCCAACAAGCACCCTTGCTCCCCATCCTCTGATATTTTTCGCTCTGGCCTGCTCGCTCCACCCTCCGCCCACAGACCCGTCATCCCGTGCCCTCACGGTTATTAGATACCGAGTGGGGAGTGCATTAGCGGCTGCGCGTTGGTGTATACATACATCCGTCCAGTCCAGCCCTGGACCGCCCACCCGCCGCACCCTCCCCTCTCTCTTTATGTCGCGGCGAGATTCGTTGCCATCATAGCGATATATCACTGACGACGGCGCCTTGCCATCTTCCCTCGTTTCGCCTTCCCGACGGCCTCGTTTTCCATTGTTCCGCCCAGACGCGCGTCTTGCCGCCGCTCCCACAGTGACACACCCGGCACAGCTGACAGCCGCACAACCCGGTCGATCACCTGTCGCTCGGCCCCCGATCTCATGAGACTCGTGCGCCGCGCCGAGAAAGTAAAATAAACAAGCGAAGAAGGAGATTTGGTCTCACACCCTCCCTCGCGAAACAAGAAAAGAAGCGCGCCAAAACGTTGCCCGCTTGCGCCGCCGTCACCGACACATCCAGACACCACCACTTGGTCGCACTCATGTTCCGCCAGAGGTATGTCGAAACCAGCCAACGCCCGAGCTATTTTTCGAATCCACGAGTCGCGCCCTGCTCTCACCCAAGGCGCGCTACTCTTGCGACACGTTGCTAACAGTGGGCACCTTACAGAACAAGCTCACAGAAGCCGGGAGATGATCTCCTGGCCAACTTCAGGCAACAATTCCCTGAAGTTGCGTCGGCCGGCTCGTCGGCCGCTGCTGCCCCGGCGAGGACAGTGACTGCGGGCCACCCTGATGTTCCCGTCTCCGCACAAGAAAGGTACGTCTTAGAAGCGCCCCAGGTTGAGCTCATATTCCGGGGAAGACGCCTCCACTGCCGCTGCTGGGAGACATGCACCGCATTTCGCCGTGTCACCAGCAGCCGGTGTTTGCCGTCCTTCCTGGGAATTGGTCCCAGCCCCGCGTCGCTGGACTAACACAATCTACTCTCACAGATCCCAGAGCCTCAGCCATGAAGCGTTCCGGGACCAAGACCCGACGCCCCGGGCAACAAATGACCCATGGCGGTTTACCCCGTCGCTGTTAGACCCGGGCTCGTTCTCCTTCACCAACTTTGCGAATCAGCCCCCAGGGTACTACACCCCTACGCCCGGAGGAACAAATATTCAGTACCATCCCACGGCTGGCGACCTCCACACGCCCACGTTGGGTGTTGGCATGGGTCTCGGGACTCCGTTGTCCATGCCCAACTCTGACGGCGCGGTGCACTCGGGCGCCGGCGGCATCGATATGCATGGATTCCACCACGGCTTCCATCCTCAGCAGTTCCACCAGCAGTTCAACCCCTTCGTTCAGGCTCCCCCGGCCCAGCCGTCGTTTGCCCCGTCGTCTTTCATGCACCAAGACACCGGATACGAGACAATGGACCAGGGATCGCCGATGGACTCTGACCACCCCGACGAACGGCTTGGGTCCCTTGACAGCAATTTTCAGGGCCACTCGCCCATGGTAGCCTTCCAGGCGCGGCAGTTTGGGATGGCCATGTCGGTACAGCTCCCGGCCTCGGCAGAAAAGTTCCGCTTTCACACAGCGCTCAATGCGCCGACCGCCATGATCAGGCACGCGGACGAGATCCCCGTGACCTACCTGAACAAGGGCCAGGCGTACTCGCTGTCCATCGTCGACACCACTCCCACACTACCCATCGCCCCGGGCACGCGCTTCCGGACATTTGTGCGCGTGTCGTTCGAGGACGAGCAGCAGCGGCAAAAACCCGGCGTTTGCTGGAGCCTGTGGAAGGAAGGCCGCGGCACCAACGAAGCGCATCAAAGAGGAGGCAAGCTGCAAGCGGTCGAGTATGTCGAGGCAGGCCAGCCGGCAGAGGGTGACGACAAGAAGACGCGCATCGAGCTGGAGAGTTCCTCGTTCGATGGCTTCTCCGTCATCTGGACACCAGGCATCAACGGCGCTGTCGAGTGCAACGTCGCGGTCCGCTTCAACTTCCTCTCTACCGACTTCAGCCACTCCAAGGGCGTCAAGGGCATTCCCGTCCGGCTCTGCGCCAAGACGCACCAGCTCCCGCCCGATTCCTCATCGCCTCCGAGCTCAGACAACAGCGCCGAGATCTGCTACTGCAAGGTCAAGCTGTTCCGCGACCACGGCGCGGAGCGCAAACTCTCTAACGACGTTGCGCACGTCCGCAAGACCATCGACAAGCTCAAGCAGCAAATATCCCAAGCCGAGAGCGGCATGAAAGACTTTGGCAAGCGCAAGCGCGCCGGCGGCGGCGGTGGCTCCCAAATTAAAGGCCAAAGCAACAGCAACAGCAACAGCCAACGCCCCGGCAAAGTCCAAAAGCACAAGCGCACCTGGTCCATGTCCTCAGCCAGCTCAGCCGGCGGGCCCCCGCGCATGCCCCTCGAAGAAGACCTCCACTTCAAGCTCCAAACCCTCCAGGACATGTTCACCAGCACCCGCCCCGTTAGCGTGCTCTACCTGCGCGGCGAGGAGCTCGACGACATGGACCTGCACCCTGTCTCCCTCCCCGGCGAAGCCGCCTCCCTCGCCAAACTCGAAGCACGCGAGAACACCGCCAACGCCTGGCGCTCGGAGCGCAGCTCCGTCGCGGGCTCATCCCTCGTCTCCCCCTCCCCCAGCTCCCTCTCTCTCCACTCGCAAGCATCCATCGGCGGGCGCAAGCCCTCCTGGCACGACTACCAAATGGGCGGCGACAACAACAACAACAACAACAACAACCACCAACAAGACCAACAACCCACCCGCGTCCGCCAAGTCGACGAAGCAGGCAACCTAACAGGCTGGATCGAAGCCCTAGGCGTCGACTCCTTCTACCGCCCGCCGGCGGAACGTCCCGGACCCAAACCCGTCGCGTGCTTCTACGTGGCGCGAAAGTCGCCATCGACCCTGGGAGGCGAGCAGGAACTCCACCGCGCCATCTACCTGACCCAACGCACCGCGCGCGAGCTGGTCGCGCGGCTCGCGGCTAAGTGGCGGTTTGATCCCGGGCGGGTGGTCCGGACGGTGCGCGTGGTGCAGCCAAGGGGGTTGGAGGTGGAGGTGGATGATGATGTGGTGAGGGAGATGGCGGAGGGGATGGATATGGTGGTGGAGATTGTTGAGGTGGGGAGTCCCGGGGGGGTTGGTGGTGGTGTGGGAGCGGGGGTGAAGAGGGAGTGGGAGATGGTGGTGGATGGGGAGGATGCGCCTGGCGAGGCGGATCTGCCGAGTCCGGAGAGTGTGGCGAGGGAGGGTGGGGTGGAGGTGAGGTTGGTGTACTAATTGGATGTTATGGATGGCTATGGGATGAGGGGGGATTATATGCATGGATGGTTGGTGGTTGTTGGTTGGTGTTTGGGGATATGGGGATAGAAGGGGGGTGACAACACGGGGCTGGCAGGGAAAAATTGTGCGCAACCGTTGTCGGCGTTTAGACTCACGCATTTTTTGTTTCTTTTGTTTGCTTCTTTTTCTTTTCTTCGGCTTCTTGAGATACCAGGTCCCTCGACGGGCGGATTGTTGTCTTGTTTTCCCTTTTTAAAGGGAGGAATTCAAGGGGGTGTTGCATTCTTCTTTGGTTTGATGATGTGAGGCTACACAGCCGTTTTTCTTGAGCCTCTATCTATCTTCTTCATGGATATTCTTACTCTTATTCCTTTTCTCCTCACGAACACGACCACTCCTTGGACTGTCTGGCTGTCTTGACTGGACTTATACCCCCCTATCTTCTACTTGAATAGTATTTCTTATTGCATAGCGATCATTCGATCAATCAGACGGAGGTGGATTGAACCAGAGCATGGCCTCTGTCATCCGATCTTCTCCCTTTTACATGTGACCCCCTTTTTACCTCTTCAGCAGTCAATTCATCTCTGTGCGGGATGCTTTGACGCCCAACCAAGCCCTGACGGCGATCGAACCCCGATCGATTGTCAGCCCCCGAAAAAAGTCCTGTGGATCGGGGGGGGGGGGGCTCCCCCTTCAAACGGGTCCCTCATCAAACTGCTGGCCCTGAGGCGTGTCGATTGGATGACGATCGAGAAAAAGTTTTGTTGCTGTGATCTCATCGGCGATGGGGTGAGATGAGAGGGGAGCTTTTGCTATTTTTTATTATTAGTAGTCAGGAACGGAGACTTGGGTCGCTCCTTGGGCCCTGGGGCGGTTGTCAGGAGTTCAGCGTTGGGTGGTTGGGTGTTCGGAATGTGGGTTGCCGAGGAGATGAGCGGGCCGGAGTGGTTGCTCCGGGGTGTGTGGGATGTGGGGTCCGCTTTTGGGAGGGGTTGAGGGATGTGGCTTGGCGAACGGGTGATTGCTTTATTGAGGCGGTGTGTGCAATATCGTTGTACCAGTGTCTATGGCTTTCGAAGTTCTGAGCTCCTGTCTCAACTCTCACTGTTGTAAAGCCTGATGACTTGTGAGAAAGAAATTGAGAAGCAAACTATCAAGAGTCTTAGAATGCATTATTACTTCTTCAATTCCTTCTTTGTGGTTGACAAAGGTGCAAACTGCGACATCTCCTTCACCAGCAGAGTTTTTCGAGACTCCGAGACACAATCAACAAGACAATGACTCAATGAGACTCACAGTTCAACCAGTTGTTGACTCAGGAGACACAAACGAATAAAATTGTGGCTTGCCTCACTTTTCTTTGTCTCAATCAACTTAATTTGAAGGCTTCATTGGTTTTGAGTCTCAGACTCTCAGCGACCAATCTTTCAGTTTGTTATGTTCCATGTCATGTTTCTCTGACTCAGAGGTGTGATCTCACCAACATATATTCTTAGACTTGCTATTAGTTCTCGTCCTCGAGGGGACATTTGACCTTTGTTGCCGGCTATCATGGAGAAAGTTCAAAGAACAATCAGAGGAAAGCAACCACGTCAGTGAGAGAGCTTTGGAGGAAGAACAGATTGCCAGTCGGCGTCGTGCATGCATCAAGCAGCATCGCTGATTTTGATTGTCTGCGCAGTCCCGTGATGACGTGTCAACGTTGGCTGCCAGGGTGAACAGGTGCCGTCTGGCGTTTGCAAGGCACCATCGGGCTGCTTGCGGTGCCTGGTGGTGGATGAGTCTTGATAAGGCGTTGTGTCCCGGTTTCGCTCCAATTGAATTTCCCAGTTCCACCTCATCCCCCCAGCCGCAACCAAAGACTCAACAATGGAGGCTGTCACTGCTGTTTCCTCTTTCTTTCCATTCTTGGATCTGCCTCTGGAACTGCGCCGGATGATCTACCCATTCTGCATCCCGCAAAACCGCATCTTCGATCTTTCCACTGGCTGGAAATGGACCGTACCAACCTGCCCCGAACTTCTTCTCGTTTGCCGCCAAATCACCACAGAGGTCGCGCACATCTTTTACGAAGGGAACATTTTTCGTGTTCAACTCAAGGGCGACGATTGCATTGAGGCAGACGGTCGCCTGAAAGCACTCGGTCCGGAACGGCGGGACAAAATTCAAAAGGTGGTGTTCGTCTTGCCCCCCTAGAGAGATGCCGACTACATCGACTACCGCATGGACCCTCGGGTATGGGATAATGTCCTCGGGGGCCTCGTCAAGCTGGCAATTGTTGTGAAGTGCCCGGGAACTTATGTTTGGTTAATGGAGGACCTGGATTCCAGGAAATGGGAGGACTGGTTGACGACATACCTGGAATATATGGGACGGACTCTACCTTCGGCAGCCCAGGTTGTGGTGGATGCAAACAACAGTGAGGTGGCTCTTCAGGCTTTTGAGAAGGTGATGCCAGGCCGCTGTCGGTTCGAAGAGATCCCCGAGGGAGACGAAGTGTTTGAGAGGGACATGTATGCACACGACGACTACAATGATGGGCCGACAAGTTGTCGGGATATCATTAGCGCTGCTGACTACGACTATTACTACTCGGACTGAGAGCGAGCGGGGTTCATCGTTGGGTACCTTGGGGGGGGGGTTGTTGCCAGGAGGAGGTGTGCTGTACTGTAATGTAACTGGAAGCGAAGCTTCACGAATCATGACTTCTTGAATTTACTGCGCCTTTGAAAAAAGGGAGAGAAGGAATGCTTCGTGGCTTGGCAACCATTCCAAACCTCGTTGAGAAATGGAGGTGTGTGGCCATTGGACAACATACATTCCACGGCGGGGGTGGCTGTTGTGCCATTCGTCTTCCAAGTTGTTGTACCTAACAAGTCTTCAAAGCTTTGTTTCATAGTTGCGAGGGCTTTTCAGAGTCATCGAGGGGTAGCCAACTGCTCGTGCTGACTGTGGGCAAGTTCCTTTTCAACACGGAGCTAGGGGGTCATAAATTGAGTTTGAAGGATAGAGAGACAAGCAATGGTGAGACATTTTCCGCTCTCAATTCGCATTTAAAAGGCAAACAATCAGCCACCACCATGCATGTAGGATGTTTGAAGCAGTTGTCATAGGCTGCTTGTCATCGTTAGTGTGAGAGTCAAAGAGGTCATCTGCCATCAAGGAGCATGAGGCTCAAAGAGCAATCACTCGCTCGGTCTCCTCTGACCATGACCATTTCCCCGCCTCTCCGAAGTCCATATATCGGAGGTGCCCCCTTCCTCCGGGAAATCGGAATTGCAGACCATGGTCCCATAATTCGAGTCGCGATGGCAGCCCTGACAATAACACCTTCACCTTCTCCCACCCCAGCTCCCCCTTTTCTCTACCTGCCCCTGGAACTCCGCCGGATGATCTATCAATACTGTACACCTCAGAAACTCCATATCCGAACCTCTGTGGACGGTTATTACCAAGACCGCGAGCCATTTTGGCTTCCTCCGCCATGGCATCAGGAGCGCGATGATAAGGGGGGTCAATCCAGAGGAATTGAGAGAACGTATTTCTCATTCGATCTGAGCCCCGACTGCCAGAACTGCAATCCAGACTTGAAACCTGGACCTCGTCCTGTCGAACCTGAACTCAACGACACTAAGACTCCGCTCAACCAAGACCGGCACCACCTCGGGCCTAGAGATCGAGTCCATGGCATCGCTTTTCGCAGGCCGCGGGACAACAGACGCTCCTATTCAAGGTGCATCTCCCCCGGACCGGGAGCTCCCATCGCCTTGAAAGAACAGATGGCACAGCATTCTAAACTGTACTGTTCCATATGCAAGCGATACCGTCCTGAGATCCCTGCGCACGATCGAACTGCCTTGCCCGGGCTGCTTCTCCTCTGCCAACAGGTTACCGCCGAGGTTGAGACAATGCTCTACGGAGAGAACACTTTCGAATTTTCGGGTGGTTGTGGACCCAAGTTTGGGTTCGCTGGCTTTAGTCCTCCGCGAAGTGAGAAGCTGCGGAAGATTGTCTTGGTCCTGAACGAGAGCCAGGTCACCTGCACAACCCTTTGCGTGGATCGACCGGTTTGGAACGCTGTCTTGGGGAGACTGCTGGACTTGAAGATCATCTTCCATCGATTTATTTATGGATATCCCCTGCCCTCGAACAAACGCTCTGTGTCGCTTTATTACCCCGAGAAGACCTGGGCCTCCTGGGTGACACCAGTTATGGAGCACATGGCTCGGGCTCTGCCAAGCACCACCCGGATTGTGGTAGATGTGGGCAACAGCAAAGAGGCGCTTGGGGTTGTGGAGAAGACCATGTCGGGCCGGTGCTGTATTCAGAATCGACCAGAGCCAGCTAGTTTGTGAGTCTTCGGAAAGGGTAATGACTCGGTGGGACAACCGGTTGAAGGATGACGGCGATAAGAGTGGCATCTCTACTTTTTCAGTGTCCGGGAGTCGGGCGTCAAGGAGTTTCTTGCCAGTGTTAGGTGCTTTACAGTGGTGATGGTTAGGTGGGCGCAAGTGAATGTACCTATTCAAGGTATCTTCAGCAAACGGTCACTTTGGAACCACCACTGGTCATGCTGATTACCCTATTTATTACCAACTAAGCTGTGATACCGTGACATGAATAGGGTAATATAAAAAGGCTCAACAACAACCAAATAAATTTAACACGTCGTATCATTCTCCTCTCGGCTCTCTACCCCTTAACGTGTCTAGAAGGGAACAAAGAAAGAAAGAGAGCGAAGTAGAAACGAAAAAGGAAACTAAAGAGAACAGGAAAGGAGAGGGAAAATACCTTGGTTTACCACGCTCCCAACGACCCAGAGAAACATAGGGAAACAAAAGTGAAGACCGGCTTGAAGATGATATATATGGACTCCGAGGCTATGCTTGACTCTAAGCTAAGAGCAAAAACCAGAAACAGGTAACTAGCCCGAAGCTGATTTTCTGCCAACTTTGTTCACCCCTCATCTTGGCCATTCAACCTTAATTATGACGGCGTCATGGCCAGGCTGGAATAGTTCAACCGCATTAAGCTGAAAATTAAAAAAAGGGAACGAGTCGCCGACCCTCGATGAAAACGGACTGAGGCTATGTGAGCCTGCTACGTCTCTCGCCACTCCACGGGGTCAGTCATTCCGCGTTGCAATCCAGATTATGTTGCATTGGAAAGGAGAAGTAGCCGGTCCCGCTGCTCAGACCTCCCTTCCTAATTTCTCTCATGCGGTTCTTTGAATAGTCCAACATGGCAACATGAAACCATCAGTCTGCACGCACGTTCTCAAGTCCACATCGTAGCCAAGCGAGACCCCGGAGGAATCCCTTCCGCCCTCCCTTTTAGGTAACGTTTCTGATCCTGAAGCTGTTCGGCACTCTAGTCTCGGCCCCAGGTTCTTGGCAAACCCAGCCTCTCGGCAGACGCGCCAAAGGTGACCATGTGCCGTCCATCGAATGTTCGAAGAACACCGCGGGGGCGGCTGTCCCACGCCTCTGGTGTGGAGAAGCCTGCTCCGTTGGTCCCGGGCAGAGCCCTTCCGTGGTTTGGATTGTGGGGATGCTGTACCCCAGACTGGATCATTCCCTCCGCAGAAAGCCCCAGATCATGTGAAGGCATAACGTTCTGGAAGCTGTGATGTCGAGACTAACGTTCTTCGTCACCCAGGGATTTCGGGTTTCTGGCTCCGAGCTCTTGATGAGGTTAGCCGATGCTAGTGAGATGTAAGTCAGCCGTATGGCGCATCAAATGTCACAACACCAAGGGTTTCCAAACCAGCCATCACGAAGTGGGTGCTAGTCTCTTGCTACGGAGTCGCCGGGGTAGGTGCTCTCGTGTCGGCCTTCGCCCTCCCCGCAACCCTCAGCGTCATGCTGAGAAGAATCAAAGGGCAGGGGAGGGTGAGGGCATTTTGGACGAGAAAACATGTATAAAGTTGCCGTCGCCGTCACCTCCCACAAGTCCATCTCCAAGTCCACCAGCTCAGATCATCACAGCAAAGTCACAGCCTTCACTTCAACCACATAAAGCCATCACCATGCAGCTCTTCAACTTCATCACTCTCGCCCTGGCCAGCGTCGCTGTCGCCGCCCCCGTCTCCGACGCCGAAGACTCCAATGCCTCCCCGGCCCTGACCGCCCGTGCTGACCGCGGCTCCTACACGGTTTCCGGTCTCGGCCAGCGAAAGAAGGACATTCTCAACGCCGGCGGCAACACCCTCGACATTGCCATTGCTATGCTTGAGACCGAGCGCATGTCGACCGACTATGTCTATGGTGAGTGAACATTACCCCTGAATTATCTCAGTTTGGCCACGGGTGCTTCATAAAAACAGCATGCTAACAACATCCCGTGACAGGTGACGCCAAGTCATATGACGCCGCCAACTTCGGTCTCTTCAAGCAGAACTGGGGCGTGCTCCGCGCGTGCGCCTGGCGGTACGGCTTCAAGGGCCAGCCCGAGAGCAACTGGAACAACGGCAACAGGCTGAAGTAAGTCCCGTTTCGTTCACAACTTTTTGCCCCAGGAGAAGGACCACGTCTAACGTCTTATTCTCAACCAGCTGGGATGTCTACGCCGACGTTGCCTCGCGTTGGGATTGCCAGGAGTACTACGGCTACGACAAGTGGATGGCGGGCCACCGCAACGGCGCCACCGGCCTGCAGAACCCGTACACCCAGGACATCAACAACTACAAGAGCGCCATTAAGTGGATCGAGAACCAGATCAACTCCGACTCCAAGTACAAGTGGGATGATACCCGTTTCTGGGTCAACGTCCCAGCTATCTAAGCTGTTCGTGTGAACAGTGGAGAGAGCCTCCAGGTGGAAAACCGGCAAGAACAGGCTGAGCCTTTGGGGCAAGAGGGGAATTGAAGGGGAGTACCAGAGGCGAAGGGGCGAGCTGTACATACTTTGACATCGTTCCTTGGCTTTGTGGGAGTGTTTTCGTGTCTTTGTGTTGTTTGTTTTCTTCTTCCTTTCAAGTATATAGCAACCTGACTTTCAACAAGTGAAACGGCGTCATCTTGAACGCCTTTCGGATACAAGAATCAGCACAAGTCTCATGATTGTATGAAGCGTTCTTGCTAGGTCTAGCACTCGCCACACTCAATACATCGAAGAAACAACTTAAACAGAAGAGGCCTCCGAATTCCCAGGAGTTGCTTGCTCGGTTACACGAGCTGATGACTGGATTCCACGACAGATCCGAGATGCATGTGTTATCGCCACGGACGCCACAGTGATCGGCGCGCCCAAAGATCGGGGACCAGAGACTCGATGTGGCGTTCTTGCTCCCTCAGCTGCTGACAGCTTTAAGGTTCACTACCACTGACTGCATCCCTGGCTGCTGAACGGCTGGCATGGTGGCCATCATCGTTTTGGACAAGGTTCGATGTTCTCAGATACTGATACCCAATCTCGAGCCGATGTCTCGACATGGCTACAGTTGAGTACTAGAAGCGAGAGCACGGGGAAAGCAATCCTAAACTCGCGACTACTTACCAACAGCAGTCCGCAAAGTGCCGCTTTTTGACCTGGCTCGCCTGGATCCCGAAATGCACCAGCGGCACCCTGCATCAACCAAGGCACCCATCCACCAGCAACCCGGCCCAGCAAAAACTCCCGAACGGCACAGTTCGTGCAGCATGCACGCAAGAACACGGGGTTGCTACCAGCGGGCCGCATGGCGTGGTCCTTGGCGCAGCTCTTCCTGCGGTTGACGGGTGTACCGCTAGGTCACCCCTTTCCGATGTTTCTGGGTGACTTCAAAGATGGAATGGCCTGCGTCTCGAGGACAAGATGGCTTTAAAGGTCTTAGATAGAGGTGCTCGCCTGAACACAGTCCGCGACTGTAGAACGGGCGGAAGTTACGCCACCTGAACCCTTTCTTGTGGGAGGTCTCGTGGGCCTCAGTAAAAAGCCTCAACCGACCAAGAGGGAACGGGACTGCCCGGGAGTGACCGAGACGGCTTCGCTACCACGGGATCATGTGTCTGTCTCTCGAGGGTCACACCCCTTTTGAGTCTCGATGAGGGTGTAGCCAGATCGGGACATTGCGGTGCCGATCAGCGGGAGTCGGGAAGCGAGGGGTGGTGTGGAAGTGCGGGGATTGTCGTGCGGCTGGAGGGGTTGCTGTCCAGTGGCTTGAGAGTGGCTTGTGAAAGGGAAACAGTGTGAATGGTAAGGTTGCTGTTGTGTTGCTGTTGTCTTGCCTCTTGGGTTGTGTTGGTGCGAGGTGAGAATAGGGGTCGGCCACGGGCTTGAGCGGAAGCATCAGTTGAAGGACATGGGGACCTCCTCGGTGGCAGTTCATAATCTCGACATACTCAGCTTCTCAAGGCTAATATCAGTCTCAAGATCCGCATTTGCTCCTCCCCAGAGCTCGCCACGCTCGAAAGCCGGACTCCAGACTTCGGGGCCTTGCGGAAAAAACTCCAACCCTCCACCCCCAATGGATTCTTCTTCCTAATCTCCTTCGATCCTCACAATCGGCCCATCCAACAAACCACATCCGACAACCATCGCTTCAAACTCAGAAAACACGCGTCCCAGCGCCCAAACCGCCCTCAATCGCCACCCTCGGCCCGTCCCCTACCGCCGCTACCCCTGACCAACCCAATAAACTTCTCTCCTCCTCTGTCATCCAGTCGTCAACATTCCATCCCCCGACCCAGACCCTCACCTTGAACGGGGGGCAAGCCACATCATCCAACCACCGAGCGGCTATCATCTGCACAAAAGCACAGCCACCGCTGTGGCGGCGACAAGGCAGCCTTTCTTCAGACGAGATCGGAAGAAGAGAGGTGTGGAGACGGGGAGGGGGTGTGTGGCGAACGAACGAGCACATCATCCTATCCGTACAGCTCTGAACGAACTGATGTGTAACCGCGCTTGTGCATAACGATCCTGTGTAGGGGAAAAGCTTCGTCAATTGCATGCATGCATCCATGCAACCCATCAGGTAAAATCCCAGGTCAGGACAGTAGGTATGTAAGGCAAGTACTAGTACCTCCCTCCCGAATGGCACTCCCCTAAGTACTGGTACATCACATGTGAGCCGAGCTCTAGCCACAGCTGATCCTGCCGCCGCCACAGGATCGGCGAGGGGAGTTACCTGCTTGGGAAAGGAGGAGAGATGAGACGGGACTGTGCTTCAGGGGGGACGTGCTGCTGCTTGCGTATGCACCTGCGGGTTGCACAGGCGATCGGGAGGAGAGGGGGGTGGTTCAGCCGGGGGGGGAGGCAGGTGGTGAACTTTGTGAGATGGTGGAGGGGACAGGGTGGTGGTGGTGGTTTCTGAGTGGGCTGTGGGAAGGGGTTGGGAGGTAGAACAGGGTGCTTCTTCAGGGTCCACGGGATTGTGGGAGTACTGAGGTCACTTTCCCATGGTGTTGAAGCTCGAGATGATGGAATGCGGTTTACCACTGTGGCACTGCGGCGTGCGAGTGATCGCTCAGTGCCACTGAAGGCTTATGCCAGTTCTCTTCCAAGTTGGTCTGCCTCGGGGGCGGGGCTTAGTAGATGGCAGAGGTATTCGCAGTCCTGAGGGTATTTGGCTTTCGGGTCTTCTAAAAAGCACCCTCATCTAGACCAGGGGAGAAGAAACATTGAAGAGGCGAGCAGAATCGATCTCGCGATGAGGCGGCGGCGGTGGGTTGGGTGATCGACAGGACGGGGGCGGAACACACGACGTCACTCTGCATGCCGCTCACCTCGCCCATCGACCCCATCAATTGTCCATCACAATCACCATATCATACTTCAGAAAACTTTATAATAATAAGCAATCCCATTACTAGCTAACAAACCATCCCAGGTATCATCATCATCATCGTTCATCATCGTCCTCATGACCAAATCAAAGGGTATCTCAACCGAGAGAGGAAAGAAATCCCACCCAAACCCAGACTCCAGGTATCACGGAAAGCTCCAAGCTCCAACCAAGCCCCCAACCAACCAACCAACTAAATATCCAGACCCCGAAAACCCATCCCCAACAAACGCCAATTACAGGAGAACCGAGAAGTATGTGTCTTTGTGTTGTGTGTGTGGTCTCGAGTGATGTGAGCGAGAAGCCCAATCAACACCCGAGCCTAAGCCAGGCGAGAGAAACCCCTAACCGCATGCTGATAGGCGAGGCGTGATGCCATGCCATGCTATCAATTGATGGAGTGGAAAACAGAAGAGAGAGAAAAAGACCGAGACTCTCCAATCCCAATCATTTCCCCAATCCGCTACTCCCAACCATCCGATGGCTGCCGATGATGCATCTCGCCAGAGATGTGATATGATGATGTGCGATCCTGATCCCTCCTCTCATGCCAAAACCGAACAGTATGCACAACCGAGTCCCCGTTCAAGCTAGGGGAGTAAGCGGAAGGCCGTTTGTGACGAGGCAGAGAAGGGTGATGGAGTGTTGCGGGATAAAAAAACGAGGTGATTTCTCAGTGCCGCGCTGGAAAGTTCCATGCCATGCCATGCCACAAAAAAGTATCGAAGTGCAGCAGGATGCGATCGGTGGCTGTCCTCTGGCTCTCTCCAGAGAAAGAGGACGGCGGAAAGCGTGGGTGGCTGGTTTGAGAAACTGTGTGAATGTGTGGCGTTGAGGCGGAACAAAGGGCGCGGTGTGACGCGCGTAAAAAAAGAGACGAGAGTTGTGTTGTGTGTACAATTGACATGCCGGTTGTTGACGATTGTCGATGGGGACCTCTTCGAATGAAGGATAGTAAGTCGTGACGTCGTGGTGGTCGTGGAAGACATAAGTAAGAAATGAAAGGCCAGCTGTGGTGGTTGTCGAGACCTTTTCAGATGAAAGATGGTAAGTCGCGACGGTGATACTCTGACAAATTGTTGCTTCAAAAGGTCATGGCGGAAATAATATCCACGATACTAGACCTCGAGCTCAGCGAAGCAGCAGAAACTGCTTACTTCTTCTTCTTCGCCTCCTCGCCATAAGACGCAGCATGATACAGCGACTCAACCGACGGGCTCTTGAACGGGCACTCCTTCAGCAGCGCCTGATCGCCCTCGCAAAGCCGACGGTCAGCACCAAAGCCATGCCCGGCGCGGAAGCCCAGGTACTGCTTGCCACCGACGAGCTGCCACGCCATCCAGTAGACATCCTCAAGGGTGGGATCGCACATCTCGCGCCAGAGGGGCGCAGCAGGGCCAAAGTAACGCGGCGTCAGCTGGCCCGACCAGTCGAAGCGCAGCGGCATGGCACTCTGCACCTGCGGGTAGGGCAGGCCCTCGTACTTGCCGGGCTTCGCGCCCTTGTTGCGGTAGAAGCGCTTGTGCTCGTCGCGCCACTTGATGCGCTCCTCGAGAGGGGGCACCACCCAGCCGCCGGTGCCGAGGAGCGTGCCGTAGCGGTTGCGGACGGGCGGGCCGGTGAACTGGTTGACCACGTCGCCGCGGTCGGGAACGGCGATGATGCGCACGGCGTAGATGAAGGACTTCTTCTTGCGCGCGATGAAGGTGGGATCCTGGTGGAAGGCGATCATGTTGTTGAGCTCGTCGCGCTTGGCCGCGGCGTCACGGTGGAAGTCCTGGCGGCGGGCGTGCAGCTCAGCAGCGCTCAGAGCGGTCATCTGGTGAGCACCAACGAGGTTCGCGAAGGGATCTTCATCTTCACCGAGGTAGACGGTGCCCTCATCCTGGTAGCTCGGCTCGTCCTGGTAGGGAGCCTCGTCGTGGTAAAAGGACTCGTGAGTGGTATCGGACTTCTCGGAGTTGGCGGTCTCGTTCAAAGAGTCGTAGCTGCCGGTGTTGGGGAGGGGGTCACTACGAGGAATGCTGGCGCGGACTTCGCTGGGGCCGGCAGAAGAGCGGTTGGAATCAGGAGCTGCAGTCTGCGCGTGAAACGGATTGGTAGTGGGGAGGGGAGTCCGTTGCTTCGAAGACTGGCTAACCAAGTCCGAGGAGACGACGAGGTCTTGACGGCTGGCATCAGTGCCGCGGGGAGTGGTAGAATTGCCGCCGTCAGCTGGAGCCGGGGGATCAACGGCCTTATCTTTACCCTTGTCGGCGGAGGATGCAGGCACAGAAGTCGCATTCTCTTCCTCCTCGACCTCAGGAATGGTCTCATGGACGGGAGCGCGCGGGGTGGGGAGCTCCCGGGGAGTCTGGGAGCGGGCTGCCTGGGGAGTAGGAATGGGCGGCAGGATGATGGGCTGCACGGTCGGGGCCTTCTCGTTGTAGAGAGACAGCCAAGCCAGCTCGGGGCTAACGCCGCACTGCTCCAACAGCGCGTCCCTCTCGCCCGAGATCCGCTTGACTTGGATCTCGATGAAGAACTGGCGCACGCCCTTGTGGTCGCACAGCCAGTCGCCGAAGAGCATGGCCTTGTTCCACTGCGGGAAAGTCGGTCAGCGATCATATTTTGAAGCCGGAGACAAGCGCGAAAGAAAAGGCGAAAACAAGAATAATCGCCAAAACTGCGCGCAAGTCAAACCGATGGAATACTTACTGTCTCCCTCTCATCCCACGGGTTAACGCCGTGAGCGTCCTTCATGGTCATCCGAGTGACCATGGAGCTCAGGCGGCGGTCCTCCTGAGTCATGCCGCTGCTCGGAGCAGCTTTGTCGTCCTTGTAGACGGGATCCTCGGGGTTGCCCGCCACCCTAGCCGCGAAAAGACGCGCGATTAGCGATGTTTTTCTAGAGATGGTGAAGCCCAACGCGAGCGGAAAATTCCACTTACCAATCAAGATGAAGAATCTTCTGATTCTTCGTCTTGTCGTAGTCCAGGAGGTCCTGGTACTTGTGCTTCAGGTTGGCCACCAGCTGGTCGTGGTGGTGGCCGTAGAGCCACGCGTTGGTGGACTCCATCTTTCCCCGCTCGCTGTACTCGCTCGCCACCTCGGGGCAGGTGGACGACGACGCCGAAGAAGAAGAAGAAGAGGCCGGCGATTGGGGCGAGTCGCGCGGCGGAGGGAAGGGAAAGATGCCGTGAATTGCTCCACGGGCAGACGACGAAGAAGAGGGCGCGGCTGCTTCAAACAATGTCAGCCTTTTCTGCTGACTTTGGACGCGTGAGAAAGAGGAAGAGGGAGAAAGGATTTCGCAAGAGGGCCATCGAGAATTTATGCTTTGTGGGCAGGCGCGTGGGTCCAAGCTCAGCCGCTTTTGCACGATGTGATGTGTGCTGAGCCGCAGTTGAAGCTGTCAAGCCGCAAGTGTCGAGTCGAGTGGTGAGCCGCAGGTATTGAGCCGCATCCTCAGGTGGCTGCCCTCACCGGAGGCACCACTTCTGCCTTGTGCTCCTCCTCCACATGCTGAGTGTAAGGCCGTATTGTCGTAATTCTTCATTGAAGGCAGCCAAACACAGCCAGCCGTCCCGTTGTTCTGCCGTCGTAGTGGCCTATGGTCGCCCTCTTGGTGATGCCCTGCTGGCACCCTCGATGGCCCCCTTGAAAAATCCCTCGGCCGTCCACGATGTCAAATGGCAACTTACCAGGGCCCTCTTCGGCTCCGGTTCCCTGGCGCTTGCCCGCCAGGTTCTCGAAACCGGGGGGTGGGCGCAAGCCCCCCTCCCTGCCAGCACCGCGGCGCTGGTCTTCCATCTTGTTCAGAGAACTGTTAGCCTCAAATTTCATTGTCAAGTTGACGAAACCGAGCGTCTTTGAACAAAAAGTCCATCATCATACGGGACTTGGGGTGTGCTGGCCGGCTGCTCTTGCGACCACCGGTCGGCAACCCAAGGTTTCAATCCCCTCCGAGCCGTCCGGGATGAAACCGACCCGTGCATGCTCGGCAGTGCACTTGATATCAGAGGAATGAAGAAAGATTTGAACTTACACTGTTGTTGTCTTTTTTAAAAACTTGAAAAAGTTTTGGCACGGCGGGCAGACAACGAAGGTGATGGAGATGGTTTGGAAGAGAGAAAGGAAATCCAAACTTCAGAGCCAGTGGGAGGATTTAAGGCGACCAAGGGTGCACGGTCCAAGCGAGTTGCTGGCCTGGCCGAGGGTGAACGCGTTTGACGCGTCCCTTCCAGCCTGGCAGTCCTCCTCTGGGCAGGCTGGTCATCCGAACTCTGCTGCCAGATCACCCCTTGGTCGCGTGACCCCATGGTGCTTATCGGGGCAGCGATAATAACACCTGGGCATGGCAACTTTGCCTACTGAGAGCAGCCGGTATCTTGATGTTGAGCGGCTTAAGACAAAGACGGTCTCTTTGAACAGCCCAATGCTAACTTTCACTCAGCACAGAAATACGCACGACTATCGAGCGTGACAGCCGACAGACAAATGACGAGACAAGGGCCTTGAAAGAGACCACCATCATCAAAGCTGATTTGCCCCTGTGGTGAACTTTGGGACAGACAGCTCCATCATTGGGGCATTCTGATCAGAGCGAAAAGAGAGAGGCGAATCCTCTTTCGACATCTCACACTTGAGCATGAACTAGAAAAGAGGAGTATCATTCGAAGAGAGAGGGGGCATTAACTGATACGCAAAGAAAAGCAATGGCTTTGGGTCAACAATGGCGAGCCGAGCTGCAGAGTTGCAAGTGAAGGACAGCTGAGACGAAGAGCACCGCCGAGACGAGCTCTTTACCCAATAGTCAGAGCAAACCCGCCTGCCAGCTGCTGTAAGCAGTCTCTCCTGCAACGTTGTACTCCAGGAGTATAAAATAGACCGCGTATCTCCGCTTTGAAACGCCTGATCCAGCAAACCACAGTCCATGCGGCATAGCCAGTCCTGAATGAGTTGGGGATATGGCACGGGCGGGAAGGAGACTGGGCATCTTTTAATGTCAAGACCGTGTTGACTTCAACAACCAATTTCTTCCAAGGTCACGATTGCAATGCAAATCAGCTGCAAGCCTGAGGAAAAGGGGGTATGTAAACAAATAGAACGGCTTGCAGTTGGGAGTTGATCTGGGCAGGATGTGGCATTGCGTAGGAAACCATGGACTTTTTGACCTGAAGACTTTCCTGGGAGCAAATATTGCAACACTAAAGATGTGTCGAAGATCAAGAATCTGAGGGCTGAGGTGTCGTCGAGAGTCGTTGGTGGTGGTGAAGGGTTGACGTTGATGCGGCTGAACAGGGCTCAAACCATGGACAGGGGCCAGCCAGCACCAAACCCTGGTCTGGGGTGGAAATGGTCCGTGCAGAAGCCCGCTGGAAGACCCCACAGCGGCTTGTTCCTGAAAACTCCACCCACCCAGCGATCTTCTGTTGCGGATTTCTCAGGTTCCAGTTTGAGATCCCAAGTTGTTGTCTTCCAAATCTGATTCCTACCAAGTAGACACCAAGTTTTATGCGATGAACTTGTGCAGGATACTATGGCTAGTTTTACCCCACACCTAGTCTGCTTGGATGGCGGCGCTGTGGTGGATATGAAACAGCGGCTTCTCTACAATGAACATGTATGTCTTCTTGTTCTGTGGCGGGGAAAGACTTTCCATGCCCAACCTGGATATTGGCGTGGGATAGAACAAGGGAGTCAACAAAGAAAAGAACTTGGACAAGGACGTAAGAGTTTGTCGTAAAAAATACAGATATTTGCTGCAGGTCGCATCCATGCCAGGCTGTCTATCCATTCTGGCAAACCCGAGTTCTGAGGCCTCAAGCAGATGATGCTGGCTTGGACAAGTTGAACCCCATCACGAGGCGGAAGAGTTGCGAAAGAGTTGCGAGAGAGAGGAGAGAGAGGCGACAGCAAAATGCCAAGAGTTCCCAGTGGACGAGGCTTGGCGGGCCCTGGCCAGCGTTTCAGTGGGTCTCAGAGCGGCCTCGAACCAACCCCAGCCCTGCGGCGGGCATCAGCCGGCCCCACCACGCGACCTGAATCAGCATGCCGCCAAAGGCAAAGGCTAAAAAAATGATCACGATATTTGTGGAAACTGTCGCCTGTCCTCTCCCTCTTCTTTCTCCCTCTCTCCCCCTCCCCCTTCTCCCTTCCAGCCCACTCGGTCCAACACGCACCGCCTCCGCCAATCTCCCCACGGGCGCTTCTCTTCTTTACTGTTCCCACCTCTTCCTGTCGGTCGGTTTTTAATCTCCGGATCCCAGCGCGCCGCCTCTTTGTCAAGTTTCAAAGGCCCAACCCCTTCGCCCGCACCTCATCCGCCTATCGCGCCGTCAAATCGCCTCCTTGCGTAGCGTTCTCGACGTGCATCCAAACCGAACCCAGAGCATCGCATCTGTCTCCCAAGCGACCACGTCCGACCTTCCAGTCTCGCGCTCGCCCTAGACAAATCGCCCACTCGTCGCTCGAGACTTCTCGGTCGCCTTTGTCCAGAACACCATTGATTTGGCTCGGCACCCAAGCTTCGATTGAGAACGCAGTCATCCTCCGGGGCGACATCAAGAGGGATCAAGAAAACAACAGTAACACCCTACAACTCTGCCATCGCGACCATCTGTGGCTTTGACTAGTCATGGCGAGTCCTTTGCAGTTTGCCTACCGAACCCAGAAGGCCATCGGCGTCTTTGACGCCGCGCCTGTCTACGAGGATCTTCCTGGGTTCGTCAAGCCCGAAGGGAATCTCCGGTGCTGTGTCTATTCGCCCTGCGGCCGCTACTTCGCGTACGCCACTAATGAGGGCGTTACCGTCGTCGATGCCTCGGTCGGTCATGTGCTGACCTCGCTCCCCCTCGCGTCCGTTTTCGAACTGGCCTTCTCTACCCGGGGCAGCTACCTGATTACCTGGGAGCGCCCCGCCAAGGATGAGAACGGCGACGCGACCAAGAACCTCAAGATCTGGCGCACCATCGAGGACCTCCCCGAGGGTGTTGAGAAGAAGCCGATCGGCCAGTTCGTCCAGAAGTCGCAGTCGGGCTGGAACCTGCAGTACACCGCCGACGAGAAGTACTGCGCCCGCACGGTGACCAACGAGGTGCAGTTCTACAACAGCGATGACCTCAGGACCGTTTGGAACAAGCTTCGCGTTGAGGGCGTTTCCGACTTTGCCATCGCGCCTGGCCTGAACCAGAATGTCGCCGTCTTCGTGCCCGAGCGCAAGGTAAAAACGAACCCCTAGCTATTCAACTTTGTACGCGCATCATCTAACCTCCTCCACAGGGCCAACCTGCCGCCGTCAAGGTCTACAACGTGCCGTCGTTCAACAGCCCCATCTCCCAGAAGACCTTCTTCAAGGGCGACAAGGTGCAGCTCAAGTGGAACGCCCTGGGCACGGCTCTGATTGTGCTGGCACAAACAGATGTGGACAAGTCCAACAAGAGCTACTACGGCGAGACGACCATGTACCTGCTGAGCGCCAACGGCTCGTTCGACGCTAGAATCACTTTGGACAAGGAGGGCCCGATCCACGACGTGGCCTGGTCGCCCAATTCCACCGAGTTCGGCGTCATCTACGGCTACATGCCCGCCAAGACGACCATCTTCAACCACCGCGGCGTGGCCATCCACTCGTTCCCGATCGGCCCGCGCAACACCATCATCTTCTCGCCCACCGGCCGTTTCGCCCTTGTTGCCGGCTTCGGCAACTTGGCTGGCCAGATCGACGTCTACGACCTCGAGAAGGACTACCGCAAGGTCTGCACCATCGAGAGCGGCAACCCCAGCGTGTGCACCTGGAGCCCCGACAGCCGCTACATCATGACGGCGACCACGTCCCCGCGTCTGCGCGTCGACAACGGCATCAAGCTGTGGCACGTCGGCGGCGGCATCATGTACAACGAGGAGATGGTCGAGCTTTACAACGTTATCTGGCGTCCCACCCCGGCCGGCAATGACGACCCCCTGCACCCCGTTCCCACCCCGCACTCCTCGGCTCTGGCGTATCTGGGCACCGTCAAGACGCCCTCCAAGCCCGTGGGCGCTTACCGCCCGCCCGGCGCTCGCGGTGCCCTGACCCCCCTGCACTTCAAGCGCGAGGATGAAGGTGGTGCGGCCCATACCGTTAGCAACGGCATTCCCTCGATCGGACCCAACGGCTTCGGCCGCCAGCGCCACATTCCCGGCGCCGAGCCCGCCTCGCGCTCCGTGCCCGGCGCGGCCCCCGCTGAGGACGGCGCGTCCAAGACAGCCTCCAAGAACAAGAAGAAGCGGAGCAAGAAGGCCAAGGATGGCGACGCTAACCCTGCCGCTAACACTGAGGGCGGCCTCGCCCCGTCCCCGCGCGAGCACGGCAGCGGCTCTGGCACCGACGGCCGCAGCCCTGACCGGCGCGGCCAGCACCACGGCGCCGGCCGCGGCGGCCAGCCCCAGCACGGCCGCGACCGCTCGCGTAACAACAACCTGCAGCCCGGCGGCGCGCGCGGCCACCCTCACAACACGCGCGCGCGCTCGCACAGCCGGCCCGGCCATGCCGCTGCCACTGCCCAGGGCGGTGGTGGTGCGCAGGTGGCGGCCCCTGCTGCGCCTGCTGTTGTCGACCCGGCTGCCGCCAACCCGAACGCTAAGAAGATTCGCGCGCTGCAGAAGAAGCTGCGCGCGATCGAGGAGCTCGAGATGCGTCGTGCGCATGGCGAGAAGCTGGAGGATACCCAGATCAAGAAGATCTCGACGCGCACCGAGGTGGTGACTGAGCTTAAGGGGCTTGGGGCGGATCTTGCTTGAGAGGGGTCACTGGAAAAGAGGGAGATTGGGGTGTGAAAACCTGGGTTTCTACTCTTGATCTTGAATGGTTGGGTGGTGTTGGTGGTGAATTGCGGTCTTTTGGAGTGGTTGCGGTTGGTTGCGGATGCAGATGGCTGGCTCGGTGGAGCGGCCTTGATGAACAGGAGGAACGTTGCGTCTATGGCGAAGAGGAGGAAAACCAGCGTCCTTGGACGACTCTCAAACCTGGAATGGCTTGACGAGGAAGACGTCTGGGCCATCTTAAAAGCAAAGCGACAGACAGCGTTTGTTGTAGATGCGAATGGATATCTCTCAGAATGCCGAACCGTACATAGAAACGTTTGACGCATGTCCCCCGCCTGTTTGCTTACAGGTATTTGGTGATGTGAGTGAGTGAGTGTCTGTTCGGTCTTCGGGTTATCTCCCTCCTTTGACCATGGATGATGTGTACCTATGATCACAAGCTCCCGAGGATCGGGCCGATGTCGTGATGCCGAAGGCTGGATGCAGTGTTGGTCACACAACCCCACCTCCTCTCCACTTTGTGAGTCTGGGGGTGGCGCCCGCGCTAGGCTGGATAGGGATGGCGTGGAGTTTACAACAGTAATGTTGCCCACAGTTTTCTTCGACTTGACCTCGCGGGAAACAAGATTTTCCTCGTAAAGAAAGAACTCGTGTTTTGTTGACCAATATCATTGTGCATTTCTCATTTTCAATTTTCTAGCCTTTTTCCGGTCAAACTTCGACATGGTGGCCATCACATGTCAACATCCATCCATCGGATTACCAAGACCACAACAAGTGTTGGCGAGGGCATTTTCTCCTTGAGTTGTCTACAAAGCCTCAACTCCATTCCATCCTTCTTCCCCTGTTCTTATGCATTATCCCCCCCCCTGGCCCCATAACACCCATCACAACTTCACATCACGTCCCCAGAATGGCTTCATGACATCTGATCTGCCCTCCTCCTCCCCCTCTTCCCTTCTCCCCAAGCTGACTGTTTAACTCTCCTCGGGGTATTGATACCCCAAGCTTGTGTGACCCACACCATCACCACACTTTTGGGACTACCCCATCTTTGAAACCACACTTTGGGAGGTGGTGGTGGTGATGGTGATGATTTGGGTTGCAGTCTCGGAAGAAGATGGGGTGGTGTGGGTTATGGGGGGGGGAATGGGTGTCCTCGATTCTTGCTTTGTTTTGGGGGTTGATGGGGTGAGTGAATGGGGGTCTGGGGCGCGTGTCGGAGAGGAGGTTCCATCTTTTGTCAAGTGGTGGTGATGGATCAGGCATCTCTCGAATTGGTCTGACATCTACTACCCAATTTGTCATCCCTTCATTCGTCTTCAGGGATCGAAGAGACCAAGCATCTGCAAGGACAGTTCTGTCACAGGATATTCTGGGAGTTGCCCTCTTGGGATGACAAGGTCGTATCCAACGTTGATGGCTGTCTTCTGCCGAGTGGCAGCACACCCCTAACCCCTGGCCATTTCACCCTCACCAGGATGGAGGGTTGTCGTATGCCTCCAGCATTGAGACATTTTGTCGCCTCTCTCTGTCAGCAACAACACCAAGATGGGCTATGGAGGAGGGAGATCGCCGTGAGTGACGACATCGTCACCCGGGAACACGCACACCTGAGTGTGAGGCAGTCCATGGTTCCCAACCTGCTCGGTATGGCATCCTGAACCCCAAACCCACAGCTAGCTAACACTCACCACCACCAGTAACCATCCTCTTCTTCCTATAGGGCTTTGCCTACGGCCTCCTCGATGGTGTGTTCCTCTCCCATCCATCCCCTTCCCCCAAAGCACCTCACTAACCCCTATCCTCCTCCCAGTTCTCAACTCCCACTTCCAAAAACAACTCTCCATCTTCGCCTCCATGGCAACAGGCCGCTCCTCGGCCTACTTCGGCGCGTACTTCATCTGCCCGCCCACCCTCTCCGGCTTCATCCTCCGGCGCTTCGGCTTCCGCGTAACCTTCATGACCGGCCTCGCCGTCGGGGCCGGGCTGGCGACGCTCGAGACGGCGGCGGATCCGTTCCTTGCGATCTGTGGCCCGCCGAGGTATTCGGAGGTGAGGTTGAATTTGGCGCAGGCGGTGCAGGGGGTGGGGTCGTTCGTGGCGCCGTTTTTGGCGTCGAGGGTGTTCTTTGGTGGGATGGTGGATGATAAGGGGTTGAGAAATGTGCAGTGGGTATATTTGGGGGTGGCGGGGTTTGATGTGCTGTTGATTGTGTTGTTTTGGTTGGCGCCTATGCCGGAGATTACGGATGCCGATATGCATGTGCAGGAGGGAGTGATTGGCGGGGAGGAGACGGGGCCGTTGAGGAGGCAGACGAATTTGTTTTTGGCGGTGTGGTCGCAGTTTTGTTATGTGGGGGCGCAGGTGGCGGTTGCGGTGAGTTGCAAGTCTGGGGGGAGGGGTGATGGATGGTTGGCTGACGGGGGTAGAATTACTTTATCAACTTCTGCGAGGAGGCTGGGAGGGATCGGGCTACGTCTTGTAAGTGGTTTCCTCTTCGACGGAAGAGCTTCGAAGCTAACATAGGACAGCCGACCTCCTCGCCGTCGGCCAAGGGCTCTACGCTTTCAACCGCTTCGTCGCCGGCGGGCTTCTGACACTCCCCGCGTTCAAACCGCGCTACATGCTAGCTGTTTACCTGGGGCTTTGCTTCGTCTTCGTCGTGGCAGCCATGAACACGACAGGCACCGCCTCCATTGCCATGCTCATCCTCGTTCTCTGCTTTGAGTCTCTGCTGCTTCGCCACCATATTCACCCTCGGCCTCCGTGGACTCGGGAGACACACCAAGATAGGCGGATCGCTCCTGGTGGCTGCCATATCAGGGGGGATGGTGTTCCCACCGATGACAGGGGCGGTCGTGGACAGGAGGAATACCCATGTTGCCATGGCGATTCCGATGATGAGGTATATCTTGGCTTAGATGTGAGCTATCACATTTTGCTCTGTTTGTTGCTGTGTGTTGATCTTTGACTCTGACCTACGGCTACCCCCTGTACGTCAATATCTGGAAGAAAGATGTCATGGATAGCCATCAGGAGACCAAGGTTGGCATCGAGCCGCCTGCGGCCGACGACAAGTCGTTGCAGTTGGAGGCACAGACGGCCAAGGTGGAGATCAAGGATGCCAAGGGACTGGAGGGGGTGCAAAAGGTCCCGGAGTAGAGGGGAGATGAGTAACCGTTTGTTTTCGCGCTTGCTGGGCATTATGTGGAAGGTACACCTAAACCTACGGTGCAAAGATCTGTACCTTAAATATCTCTCTTGCCTACCCTACTAAGACGATACTGGTCTTGTCCATCTGCGAGCGCTTTGTATTGCTAGCTACCTAGATTGCATTTGCCCTCGATGATGATGCTGAGGTTGGGGAAAGAGTTCCAGTTAGGTTTCCAGTTAGGTTTCCAGTTAGGTTTCCAGTTAGGTTTCAAGTTAGGTTCAAGTCTTGGAGGTATCATGTTGAGGTTAACAAGGCTCAATGTGATTCGCTCAAATTTTCTCTCGCTCCTAACGCGTTTTCCTTTCCTGCAACTCATCATAAACAACCAAGTGACGTGACGATGTGGAGATACAACAACAATGGCCCATTTGAACCCAATTGGAACACCAAAGACAAACTCACAGGCTCAACGAACTCGAGTCTTACATAAATACCGACTTTCTAAGTTGCCGGACGCGCGTTACTGGTACCCACCTCCCTCCATCCATTATTCCCCAGGCAGCCTCACCCGCCCAGAGGAGCCCGAAGCATCTATCCTCTCTTTTCCAAGTCAACACGACCGAGATTGGCACAAGGTCCGGCAAGATGATCCATATCCGCGCACACACATCAACCTGGATGGTACCGACGGCCCGCGGCCGCTCCTCGCCATGTGTCTCAGCGTTCTGGCATATAACATAAGCTCTGCCTCGTACGAGTTGGTCGATGCCATCCCGTTGGAGTTAAAATGGCGACTTTGGAATAAGTTACAAAAATGGTAAGTTGTGGCGCTTCCTAGCCATCCTCGTCGACTACTTTATTGACGCGTCTGCCTACTAGGACCATGTCTCTCCACGCTTGGGCAATCCTCTCCGCGTCGCTCCGACGAGAGACACGGCAAGGGTACGGCGAGAGGAAAGAGCAGCAGCTCGAGAGCAAACTCCCAATGGCCATACACCGCTACCGCGAGGAGCTCCGTAACCCGCGGTGCGAATTGAGTATCTACACGACTCCTCTCAGCCAGCTGGACGAGGGCTGCCTTACCTATCTCTTCATTAACAACGTCTCGCACTTTGCGGCCCACGAACTGCTCACGCTTGCCAGGCTGCCCAGGCTGGCCGTGCTGGAGCTAAACGAGCGGAAGTTGGAGACCGCGGTGGTGAGTGACAGGCTCATCCGGGGCTGGGGGGAGGTCGACGGGGGTCCGTTTCCTTCCTTGCGCGTGTTGAGGATCATAGCAAAACAGGACGCAGTTTCCGGGGCGTCTTTACACCACGTGTTGAAGTTCCCGGCGCTGGAGATCTTCGATGTCGCTCAGTTCTCCAGGCGCCGACAAGCAGCGGCCATCGCCGAGGAGTACGGGTGGAAGGCGACAAAGCCGAAGGGCTCTATCTTCCGCGTCTACGCTCAAGCCTACCTCGACGGGTTTCCGGTGCAGACAAAGAACGCGGATAAACTGTGGTCGTTGTACAACAACAACCAACAGCAGGTTCACTTGGGCGAGGACCCTCGACAACGAGCAGCAGCGGATGAGGAGACTGGAAGCGAGGGCAACTATCTCGAGGATGGTTGGCGGCAATTGCTGAAGGGCGAGCACCTACTCTCGTCGGCGCAAGACCCCCGGTCTCAAGAGGAGCGGTCTCACAACGGCTTACTCTCTGACAACGAGGTGTTCTGGTTCCTCGGCCTCCTCGACCAAAAGGAACGCGCTTGTGCCACCGACGGCATCGGGGAGCGGATGGAAGGCATCACGCTGCCGAAGCACCGAATCGTGAACCTCCGTCTGCACGGCGCGTCCACTGGGACGTCGATGGTCGAGCGGCAGCTCCTCGACTCAGTACGGCTCATTTTCTCCCGCACTTCGAAGCCCAAAGAAACCAAGACGGCGCCTCCAGCGCTGGCTCCTCGAAGGCAGGACCTGGAGGACAGGAAGCAGACGGGTCTCCAGGCGCGCAAGCGGCAGAAGCTCGGGGACATTTTCTCGTCCATGGGCATGCCCTCGGCTGGATCAGACTGCAGGTGGTGACAGGCGCAAGGCATGTGTCAATTTCTCAAGTTCGTCAATCTCAGGCTCGTTCAATCGAGCCACTCCTTCTCTCGGCGTCATGTTTGGGCCAGAACTACGTGGACGTTGCTCTAAGACGCGTAGGTCATTACCTGCGAGTCGCAACGAGCATCACAGACGGGAATGTATCGAGCAATAAAAATTCTCCGTTCCCCGAAAGGCGCAGCAAGCTGCCAGAGACAGAGTGTAAGTGCTAGAAAATTGGTCTGTCCTCCCATTTCCCCTCTAGAATGCCACGGCATAAGACAAAAACCAGAGTGAATAGGAAGGAGTCAGTTTATGATGAAGAAGAAAAGAAGAGAAAGAGAGAGAGAAGTCGCGGCTTGAAAGTTTTTAAGGTGGTCGATTGTTGGTGGGGCACTGTGCACCAATCAGAAGCAGAGGGTTTAGAATGGATGCTCTTCACGACCTGGACGCTTAATCCTGGCTTCAATTTGCTCTTAAATGCGCTCTGGAGATCTGCTCATTCGAAAGAAGCAGGTGGCTTTGTTTTCTTTGAAATCGAAGCATGTGCTTGCAGTCAGACGAAGGAATGCTCAATGTTGAGGAGGGTCACTCGATGGTCAGCCAATCACGAGGCTTGGATATCGGGGAGTGAGTCAAGCCACGCAAAGCCCCGCGATGGCGGGCCCAAGCGCATGGCGGGGTCAATCTCGGGTTTCTTGCAGAGCCACAGTCTTGGGTCGACTTCTGACAGCAAACAACCCACTTTGCTCTGTGTTTGAGCCTTGTCTCGTCTGTTCGCGCAATTCTTCGTCTGATCTGACCGCACGGTCTTTATCTTCTGGATCTCCGCGAGGTTTTGGCATTTTTTGCAATCGCTTTTCTTGTCCCACCCGCCACCACACGACACCCCGCGCCTCTTACACCCTAACAGACCACTCGCAAACCCCAACCTCAGCATCTATCCTCCAATCTTCATCCATACTTTCGACATAATGGCAGGCGGTGCTCCAGGCGCAAGCTCTCGTGGCCGTGGCGGCAAATTCAAGAAGTTCACGCGCGGAGGTCAGTGTTTAGCCCCCTCAACCACGCCACACAAGACTGACATCCACCACACCCAGGCGGCAAGCACTTCTCGCGTAACCTCCGACCGCTCGATGCGGACGGCAACGAAATCGGCATGTGGGGCGACGCCGCCAACAAGCGCGAGTCCGACGAGGAAGACGATTCTGAGGAGGAGTCGTCCGAGGAGGAGTCGGAAGACGAGGCCGGCGGCCCGTCCGGCTCCAAGCAGCCCTCGTCGGCCGAGCTGAGCCGCGAGGAGCGCCGGAAGGAGAAGAAGGCGCGCAAGGACGCGGCCATCGCCAAGACCAAGAAGGTGGTGCAGGTCGGTGACCTGCCATCGAGCGACTCGGAGGAGGAGAGCGACGCCGCCCCCGCCGCCGCCATGCCCGCGAACCCGAACCACTCGCGCCAGGCTCGGGCTCAGACTAAGAAGCCGGCGGCGGGTGTTGAGGAGGCGACTGAGGGCGTGGCTAAGATGAACGTTGCGCCGAGCCGGCGCGAGCGCGAGGCCTTGGAGGCAGCTGCGGCTAAGGAGAGGTATCGCAAGCTGCATGAGGCGGGCAAGACGGAGGAGGCCAAGGCCGATTTGGCTAGGCTGAGAATTATTCGCGAGAAGCGCGAGGCAGAGGCTGCGAGGAAGCAGGTATGTGTTTTGGAATGTCCGATACTATGTGGGATGTCACTGACAGTGCACTACAGGCTGAGAAGGAGGAGAAAGAGGCGCATGACAAGGAGAAGCGGGCCGAGATCGAGGCGAGGGAAGCCAAGCGTCGCGAGGCGGCGATGGGTCCCAGCAGCAAGAAGAGCAAGAAGAAATGAGCTCGTCTTGGAACATTTAGATTCTTTCAAGTCAGCCGTCATTTTGAGTACTGCTTTTCGTTTCCCACTATATTCCCATGTCCGCGCTCTCCAGCGGTTGATAGATGTACATCTATATATTACACATCTTCGTCACATTATCGTTCACCAACCATCCATTATGTTCTGCTCTTCCAAACACGACATCCCCCACTCAAGGCATGCCAGCCAGCCCCTCGGTGCCGACCGTCTCCTTCCACAGCCCATCGAAGTCGACACCGTTCGACTTGAACATGTCCCTGATCTTCTGGGCCGCCCCAATCTGCTTCTCAGCAGTAAACCCGCCCGGCTGGGTGGTTTCGAACTGGATCATCTCCACCCACCTGAAGAACAGGTTCTCCTTTCCAAGCGCGCGGAGAGCATCCCGGAAGAGCATGACCTGCCTCCGCCTCTCATCCTGCTCCACCGTCTCCCCACCACCCAGATCAACACTCACCCAACCAAACCGCTTTGTATGAATCAACACCGCATTCTGCAGAGCCTCCAGCGGAACCTCCTTCTTATCCACCAGCCTCGTCGCATCCACCATCCCGCGCCAATCCAAATCCCAATCGCCATCCATCGTCAAATACCCCGTCTTCTGCTGCATAAACAGCGGCGCCGTCGCCTTGCGCACCCTGCCCAACACCTCCTCCCGCGCCATCCTCGCCTCCCTCGAGCCCTCATCAAACAAATCCAACCCCCCCTCAATCAACACCTTATCCCAACTCTCCCTGCTCCTCCGCACATACACCTCCTCCCCGCGAAACCCCACATTCCACCGCCACCGCACCGGAGATCCCCGCCCCGTCGTCCCCACCGCGAACTCCCACGGCCACGGCCAGACAAAAATCCCCAGCACGAAATCGATGAGGAAAGTCAACGCCCGCCGGAAGATCACGCCCGCTAGCTCGCGGTACGTCAGGTCTGCCGCGCGCAGCGTGGTTTCGTTGGCGTGCCCCAGGGCCGAGGTGAGAAGGGAGAAGTAGTAGGGTGCGATGTAGTGCATGCGCCAGGCGAAGAGCGCGATGACGGCGATGTTCATGGCCACGGGCACGAGGAAGATCTTGCGCTTGAAGGAGGATGGGCGGCGGTCCGTGTGCGTGATGTAGACGTGGGTGGTGGGGAGGAGGTTGAGGAAGGGGGTGAGGGAGGCGGGACAGGGGGTGAAGGGGTGTGGGGGGGTGGTGGTTCTGGTGGTGGATTTGGGTTTGTTGGAGGTGGTGGAGGAGGGGGAGAGGAGGGATTGTTTCCCTTTGGTGGTGGGTTTGGGTGGCATGTTGGCGGTGTTTTGGTTGAAGTTGAGGGTGGTGGTGGTGAGGGTTGAAAGGGGTGAAAATTTGGTGGTGGTGAGGGGAAGTCGAGGTCTGACGAGGACCGGAGGTGACTTGATAAACAAATGCCAAAAAGATATGTTGCCGTCGCTGTGGCCAGCAGCTTGTGAGCAGCGAGACTCTTGAACAGTGAAGCAGGAGAGCTGGAGACGGAGAGAAAGGAAAAGCCGTTCGGTCAGGAGCAGATGATGACAGAATGCTTGATATAGACCCCTAACCCTGATTCACCTGCCTCTTTGGGGCGGCAGTGTGGGGCGAGATACACCCCTGTCATGTGCCGGGGTGCCCCTGCAATGGAGAAGCTCTGCCCGAATTTTTGGCGTGAATGGACCGAAGCGACAGGAAGTCGCGCCCAGAAAGTCAAGAACTGTCGCAAGCCAGCGCGCCATGCCCTGCCAGACTCAACCATGATGCGACGCGGATTGTGGCAGCAGGTAGGCAGCTTTACACCTTGTGCCTCTGGTTTGTCCGTGGGTGTGCCTGGCTAACGTCCCCCCAGAAGCAGAAGCAACCGACGGCGTGCCTGCTCTGCCGCTTCACCTACGGCTTCGGCCCCTACACCCGCCCCGCGCCTCGCCCGTCCTCGAGCCCCGATGGCACCGTCTCCGGTAACTCGACTCGGCCGTACTCTGGTCTGGCGGCCAGGGGGAGAAATGGAGGAGGATCGGGCAGCTTAGGAGCCCCCAGGAGACCCGCCGGCCCGGCGCCAGCAGCGGGATCAGGCAATGGCAGCCTCTTCCAGCGGTCCTTCTCGGACAATGGCTTGCCCAGTTGGGCGATACCACCGGCCACACCTGCCGGCACTAACAGTGCTTTGCCGAGCTGGGCCTCGCAAGAAGTACAGCCTGCGCCGAGCGGAGACGGGCTGCTCCCGCACGAACGGGCCGCAAGGGAGCGCGCCCTGGCCCGCAAGCCACCACCTCCACCCCCTCCGCCAGAACCCGCGAAGCCGCCGCCGAGCAACAATGGACGACTCCCCGGCGAACGGGACCTGAAGAAGCCCACAATTTCAGGTCGGCAGCCGCAGAAACCCCCGAGCAGCAAGCTTCCATTCCTTCCATTTGGCGCTTCATCCCCTATCAGCAAGACTTCAGCCCTTCCATTCAGGGAGCCAAGAAAGCCGGTCCCGGCACCGACATCACGTTCTCAGCCAACTCCGGCAATTAAACCCCAGGCCACTCCTGCGACGAAGACACAGCCGAGTAGCAGTGCCAACGCTGTTCCTCGGCCAGGGTTCAAGAAGGTTGCTCGGCCAGGGGTCAAGAAGGTTGCTCGGCCAGAGGTCAAGGTTGCTCAGCCAGCGGTCAAGCTTGAGCCGGCTCCGGCTGCAAAGGTTGACCCAGCGCCCGCTGCGGAGCCTGTGGTTACGCCAAAGACGAGAACCAAGGCTGTTGCACCTACCAAAGTTGAGACTGGACCGGCTCCGGAATTCAATACAAGTTTAAGCAAGCAGGCTGAGACGGCGCCATCAGCAAAAACTGAGGACAGCCCAACCAAGTCAACAGAGGCGTCATCAACGAAGGCAACTAAACCAACACCGGCACCGAAGCCTAAACTTTCTGCAGCGCCTGCCGCGCCTTCGTGGGCTCCGGGCGCTCCATCATGGGCTTCAGAAACGCCATCGTGGGCCGCCGCTACACCGTCGTGGGCCGCCGCTGCGCCATCCTGGGCTTCCCCTGTGCCCTCATCGTCTCCTGTTACACCTGACTCGACGGCCGCCCCGGACACAGACGCTCCGCCAACACAAGCAGACCCTCTCGCGGGCCTACTTCCACATGAACGTGCGGCAAGGGAGAGAGCTCTCGCTAGCAAGCCGCCACCACCTCCGCCGCCACCAGCACCAACACAAGCAGACCCCCTAGCTGGGCTCCTCCCACATGAGCGAGCGGCAAGAGAGAAGGCTCTTGCTCGGAAACAGCCACCAGCGCCAGCCCCCGCGCCCGCCATCCGTACCACGCGTCCGCCTCTGCCCGACACCCTTGCTTCCAGAAGCCTCAAACCTCATGACGACACTTCTCGTGAATATGTCTCACTACAGAGCCGCCGTCGGCGGCCATTTGGATTTGACACCCCCTTGGGCGATGAGCCGATACAGACAGAGCAGTTCCGGAAGCGTGTCATTGATGACAAGCTGCCGCTTCCCCCTCTTCCGCCCTTCGAGCTTCCGCGAACGAGCAGCATCTTGCCACGGCCAAAGGCAGAGGAAGGGGAGTGGAAGAATCTCGCTCGGCGAGAGCGCAAATCGGCTCCGACGTTTGAATTCTCCCCCCTAGGGACGGATAAATTGCCATCATGGGCAACTTTTACTCCCCCGCCCGCTCCCGCCGCGCCAACCCCTCCTCCGCAGACGACCAAACAGAGCAGCCCCGAGTCTGGGAAGGACCAGTGGGCCATTTTGGAGAAGCAGCTTGACCAACAGGAGAGGGCGGCAAGGCAGGCGACACGAGCCGCGGGACGCAATATTGTTGCTTCTTGGGACCTGCCCGCCGGGGGCAGCGAGGAAGTCAAGGGGCTGGAGGAGGAAGAACTCGGGCAGAAGAGCGCACCGGAAGTGAAGTCGAGCGCTGATGCCTGGTACGACACCAACCGGACCACCCGTCGTGAGGAGAGGGCCATTGAGAGGGGTGACCAGTCTATTCAGTATGATCGCCCTGTCCGGGACGATCGGTCTGGCCGGGATGATCGCTCTGTCCGGGATGGTCGTTATGGCCGTGATGACCGCCGTGGCCGCGATGACCGGTTCGTCCGTGAGGACCGGTACGGCCGCGATGACCGGTACGACCGCGATGAGGGTGTGGACCGGCGAAAGCGCAAGACCCCATCATACAAGGGTCGGAATTTAGAGGTCGATGATGATTGGGAAGAGGACCCCAACCAGCGACGTCGTCGGAAGGCGGATAAAGCGCGGATGATGGAAATGCAGGAGGAGCCCCAGGCAACGCCCATTTTCCTGCCCGAGTACATCAGCGTGGCAAACCTGGCTGCTGCTCTGGGCCAAAAGGTCGACATCTTTGTGTACCAATTGGAGCAATTTGGATTCGAAGACGTCGGCAAGGACAACATCCTCACGGGCGAGACAGCGGCGATGGTGGCCCTGGAGTATGGCTTCGACCCGACTGTCGACTCCGGCGAGGAGGAGGATCTCAAGCCGCGCCCGCCCCCCGAGGATCCCTCCTCACTACCGCTCCGGCCCCCTGTTGTCACTATCATGGGACACGTCGACCATGGCAAAACCACCCTCCTGGATTACCTGCGCAAGTCCTCCATCGTGTCCCAGGAACATGGCGGCATCACCCAGCACATCGGTGCGTTTTCCGTCAGCCTGTCCTCAGGCAAGCCCATCACCTTCCTCGACACACCCGGTCACGCGGCCTTCCTGTCCATGCGACAGCGCGGCGCCACAGTCACCGACATGGTCATCCTCGTCGTCGCCGCCGACGACAGCGTCATGCCCCAAACCCTCGAGGCGCTCAAGCACGCGCGCGCCGCCAAGGTGCCCATTATCGTAGCGGTCAACAAGGTCGACAAGCCCGAAGCCAACGTCGACCGCGTCAAGTCGGACCTTGCCAACCACGGCGTCGAGATCGAGGACTTTGGCGGCGACGTGCAGGTCGTGCCCGTCAGCGGCAAGACCGGCCAGGGCATGGACGACCTCGAGGAGAACATCCTGCTCCTCTCGGAAATGCTCGACATCCGCGCCGAGCCGGACGGCATGGCCGAGGGCTGGGTCCTTGAGTCCACCATCAAGCCCATCGGCCGCGTCGCGACGGTGCTGGTCAAGCGCGGCACGCTGCGTCCCGGCGATTTCATCGTCGCGGGCCGCGTGCACGCCAAGATCCGCTCGCTGCGCAACGAGGCCGGTGTCGAGGTCGACGAGGCACTCCCCGGCACAGCGGTTGAAGTGCTCGGCTGGAAGGAGCCGCCCGATGCAGGCGACCAAGTTCTCCAGGCCCCCGATGAAGGCAAGGCCAAAAACGCGGTGCGCTACCGCCAGGAACAGAAGGAGCGCGGCGAGATCATCGGGCAGATGGCGCAGATCGAGCAGGACCGCCAGAAGCGCGAGGAGCAGCGCGCCCGCGAGAAGGCCGCCGAGGAAGCCGCCGGCACCTCCCGCCGCAGGCGGCACGGCGGCTACACCCCTACCGGGTTGGAGGAGGACCCTGACGCTGCTGGCGAGGCCGGTGGCGAGGAGAGCTCCGCCGAGCAGCTCAAGCAAATCCCCTTCATCGTCAAGGGCGACGTGCATGGCTCGGTCGAGGCCGTGTCCCTCGCTCTCATGGAGCAGGGCAACAACGAGATTCGCGCCAAGGTGCTCATCTCGGCGCCCGGGCAGATCGTCGAGTCCGACGTCGAGCTCGCGGCGGTTGCCGGGGCCGATATCATCAACTTCAACAACACGATCCCGGTCAACATCAAGCGGCTGGCGCACGAGGCTAATGTCAAGATCATGGACCACAACATTATCTACCACTTGGTGGAGGAGGTGCGCCAAAAGCTGACGGACGAGCTGCCGGCGTTGGTGATCAAGAAGGTGGTGGGCGAGGCTGAGGTGCTGCAGGTGTTCCAGATTAATCTGAGGGGGAGGACGTACAAGAATATCGCGGGGTGTAAGATTGGGAATGGTGTGGTTAAGAAGGGGAGTAAGGCGAGGGTTATTAGGGGTGGGGAGAACGTTTATGAGGGTAAGTGTTTTCCGTTCTTTGTCACTTTGTTGGTTTGGAATGCTAACGGATGGGTTTAGGTGTCATTGATACGCTCAAGCACGTCAAGAAGGACGTTGATGAGATGAAGAAGGGCAGCGAGTGCGGCATCTCATTTGCGGACTGGGATGAGCTCCAGGCTGGAGACTTGATCCAGGTCATTGAGGAGTACACGGAGAAGAGGAAGTTGTAAGATTTGGTGTTGAAAACATGTACATGTATGAAAAGAGAGGGCGGATAGATCTGGACAAAACATAAGCGCGGTTGTGTCACAGGTCACTCTGCATAGGGATGCTTGGGGATGGCTTGGGGCGCCGTTGCTAGTGTAGATATTATGTGTATAATAGACAGCTCACCAAACCATCAGGAGAGCAGTCATCCTGATACATTGCTGGGATAATTACCACCTGTTGGGTGCTGACGCCCCGCCAGATGAGAACGTCCTGCTCGTGGTGGTAATCCGAGCGCGCTCCTTCTCCAGCTTCGCGAGGCCGATCCTGTCTGTCACCGGCGTGGCATCGATGATGTTGTCAAAGTCATCGTTGTCAGACCCGTTGTCCGAGTCGGGCTCGGCATCTGAGTCTGGCTTGTATCTTGGCTCCGGCTTTGGGATGGCCTCGAGTGGCTTCTTCGCTTCTGGTTCAGGGTTGGAGAACGGTTTTGAGGCGAGGATTTTGCGGCGAATGGCTTCCATCTCAGCGTCGTTGTCTTCTTCCTCTTCGCTGTCCGAGGGAAGGGCGTAGCGGTCCTTCTGTTTCGGTTCTCCTGCCTGCAGTTTTAATGGCGGCTTGCTGCCGAGGTAGATGCCATCTATGCTTTCGTTGTCGCCGTCCTTCTCTGCATCACCGTCCTCATCTTCACTCCCTTCTTCGCTGTCCTCCTCCTCATCATCCGACTCAACCGGCGCCCTCCTGTTCACATTCCCGCCCGCCCAAATATCATCCTGATCCCCCGCCTCCCTGCTCTCGGCATACTCCCGATCCAACCTCTCCATCCAATCCTCCTGGGCTTTCTTCATCCCCGCCTCATCCTCGCAAGCTGCATACTTTTTGAACAAAGTAGCATTGATCTCCAGAAACGCCTCCCCATACGAAAACGGCTTCAGCACCTGAGCCGCCCAATCCAAATGCCCACAAATAGCAAACGCAGCCGCCAGCGCCTCAACACAGTTCAACCTCCACGGCTTGCCGTAGTTAACTGTATTGGCAGCAACCAGATAAGGCAGCAGACGCTCGCACTTGCCGCCCACCTTGGACCACTGCACCTCCCCTGTGCGCGCCCACGAGCACTCGACCACGGCCGCGCCGTATTGCTCCAGCAGCGGGCGATCGGCGGGGGAGAGGGTTTGTTTGCCGTTGGGGGTAATGATGACGCCCGAGTGCCGCTGCCCGAGGTGCAGCTCGCGCATGAGACCGAGCTTCATCAGCCGTTTGCCGGAGCAGCGCTTGGGGTCGCAGTGGCCTAGGTCCCAGCAGGCGGCTTTGAAGGCGGGGCGGGAGGAGCCGGAGGAGGTGGAGGGGCCGCTTTCGGTGGTGTTGGCGTCGTCATCGGCAGGCTCGGGGCGGCGTGTGTTGCGAGGGGGGCCGCGGTTGTAGTGCTTCCCTCGCGAGGAGAAGTTGTCTTTCTTGTGGCGAACCATCGTGGAGGGGATTGATTGTGGGTGTTGCCGAGGGATTGGGCTGAAACGAAAGGCCTTGAGCAAAAGGGGTGCTCAAACAAAGTGGTATAAAACCTCTTAAAATATTAAAGGACGTCTTTGTGGTGGTTGTCACCTTGTCCAAGACTCAGGTTGGTGATGATTTTCGGGTGTTGGATCTTTTGGACGCATCGATAATGGTGGGGTTGATTGAGGGGCCCCACCATGGACCACCCCCACTTGCGCATCTCCCTGTTTGCTGCCTAGAAATCCCACATTTAGCGCTAACATAGGGCCAGCTCAAGCCGCTCCCCTGGATGTATTCAAGAAACGGGGTCCTGCTCTCCCACTTCGTCACCCAACCCACCTCAGCGAACCCACCACCACAGGGGTCCAAGCTCGACCACCACTCTCCGGTCTTCACAAGCTGACTGGACCTCAGCTGCGACTGTTTCTGTCTCGTGGAAACGACAGATATCGCCATTCCGCCGACGCGAACTGACCGACCCCAAACTGCCGACTCTCGGCCCGCGATCTGGCCACATCCACGCCAACTGCGCCGACGACGACAACGACGACACCATGGAAGCAGCAGCCTCAGCGCGGTACGCCGCGAGGGACCGCTGGGGGGAGATGGGCACCCCCGCTCCCTCCCAGCTCCAGCGCTTCATCCAGGCCGCCTGCAGCCCCGAGAACTACGAACCCAACCTCGCCCTCAACCTCGAGATCGCCGACCTGATTAACGCCAAGAAGGGCTCGACCCCGCGCGAAGCCGCCGTCGCCATCGTCAACTACATCAACCACCGCAACTCCAACGTCTCGCTGCTCGCTCTGAACCTGCTCGACATCTGCGTCAAGAACTGCGGCTACCCCTTCCACCTGCAGATCAGCACCAAGGAGTTCCTCAACGAGCTGGTGCGCCGCTTCCCCGAACGGCCCCCCATCCGCCCCTCGCGCGTCCAGCTCAAGATCCTCGAGGCCATCGAAGAATGGCGCGTTACCATTTGCGACACGAGCCGGCACAGGGAGGACCTGGGGTTCATTCGCGACATGCACCGCCTGCTGAGCTACAAGGGGTACACTTTCCCAGAGGTCAGGAGGGAGGACGCCGCCGTGCTGAATCCGAGTGATGTATGTAGCTGTCTTGAATATGGCAGTTTGGACAAGACGCTAACGATGACAGAACCTGAAATCGGCCGAGGAAATGGAAGAGGAGGAGCGCGAGGCCCAGTCGGCGAAACTCCAAGAGCTCATCCGGAGAGGCACACCAGAAGACCTGCGGGAAGCCAATCAGCTGATGAAGATTATGGCCGGTTTCGACACCCGGTCCAAGGTCGACTACCGCGCCAAGGCCGCCGAGGAGGTTGGAAAAATCCAGCAAAAGGCAAGGCTGCTCGAGGAGAGGCTAGCGGCCTTCAAGCAGGGGGACAAGATGGTGGACGGCGATGTCTTCTCTGAGCTCGCGTCTGCGCTATCCAGTGCCCAGCCAAAGATCCAGAAGATGTGCGAGGAGGAGTCTGACGACCACGAGGCTGTCGCGAAGCTGCTCGAGATCAACGACAGCATACACCGAACTGTGGAGCGGTACAAGTTGTTGAAGAAGGGAGACATCGAGGCCGCGAGCCAAATAGCCCAGGGCGCGCCGGTTCCGACGAGTAGCGGGAAGAGCGCAGCAAACGAGCTCTCTCTGATCGACTTCGACGACGCAGACGCGAATGGTGCTGCTGCCACCCAGGCGGCGCCGAAAACGACGGTGGAGGACGATCTCCTGGGTCTCTCAATAGCTGATACTGGCAGCTTTGGGCAGGCTGGTGGTATTGCGTTGGGCTTTGGAGCCAATACCAGTATGTCGTATGCACTTTCGTTTGGTATGCCTCCGCTAACAACTCCAGATATCCCTGGGCCTGCCCTGCTCTCCTCCGTCACGCAAGGCAACAGCGCAAAGGGCCAAATACCACAATCCACCTCTCCCGCACCCTTTTCCCATTTCTCTTCCTTTACCTCCGCTCCCGGGTCGCAGTCTGGCACTCCCCAGCCACCTCAAAGATCCGCCTTCTCTCCTCCAACGCAATCACCCGCCCCCACCGATCCTTTTGCGGATCTCGCAGCTCTATCACCAAAATCAGCTACTCCCGCCCAGCCAGCGGCCGTATCCAACGACGATGACGAGTGGAACTTCTCCTCAGCGCTTCCCCCAGAGGCCCCTCAGCTTCCCAAGGAGCATCAGGCCGTTGTCAGCAACACAACACTCAAAATCGACATGCTCGCCAAGCGGACGGTCAACACAGACCCCTCGATCGGCTTGGTATTTTCGTTTACGAACAACACGGGGCAGCAAATCTCGGAGCTGCACTTCCAGTTGGCTGTGACAAAGGTATGACATCTATCATCTCTTGACTCTTATGTATGTTATGCTAACTCTCTTGTCAGGGCTACGAACTACAACTGAAGCCCCAGACAGGGAGGACACTAGAACCGAAACAGAGCCGTGGCGTCACACAGTCGATCAATGTTTGGCGTGCGGGGGCTAGAAATCAGAAGGTTGAGGCGATCAAGCTGCGGTGGAGGGTGTCGTATAAGGTTAATGGGGATGTCAAGATGGAGATGGGTGAGATTCCAGAGTTTAGTGTTGCATAGTGAGAGATGGGGTAGGTGTGGGTGTTGGTGCTGGGACGATGAATTGAACGGATCGGGTGATGGTGGCTGTTTGATATGAATGGGTGAGAGCATGCTTGGAGAATGGAGAGTTGATATCCCACTGATGTTCATGAAGTTGAAGGTGGTGTTTACGGTTGCAGCTCGGCTCTCATGATGAGACAGCAAGTAATGACATCAAGCTTCTTGTTTATTCGATTTACTCATACAGAACATAAACTACGGTAAATGCAGGTCCCAAAACACACTATTATTTCCGTCCGTTTCCAAACATGCAACCAACTAAATCCCACCCATCCCCACTGCCATACTCTCTCCCTCACCCTGGATAACTCCCGCTCCGCCTCCTCGTCACACTCGCACCACCACCCCGACCAACCCCACCACCAGTCCCAGAACTCGACCCCAAAGCCGACGACCCAAACTCCACCACCGCTCCCCCTTCCACCCTAATCCCCGCCGCACTCCCCCCCGAGGCCGAACGAACCATCGCCTCACCCCCCACAGCAGAAACCACCCCAGCCGCAGGACCACCCCCTCCCACACCCAACCCTCCTCCCATCACCACCCCTGCCTCAACCCCCGGACTCGACCACTCCGCCAGCGGATGCTGCCCCAGCCCCTGCTGGTGATTGACTTGGTACTGCTGCATATTATACGCCGCTCCTCCCCCAACCCCAGCCCCCATCCCCATCGGAGGCCACGCCACAGGCGGCGACCCCGACCCTCCCGACCCCGACCCCGACCCCGAAGGCGACCCCCCACTCGGTGACAACGACTGTGCCCTGCCACTCCCCTTCCCGCCGCTCATCCTCCTCCCCCTTCGCAAAATCCGGGTACCCCTTCCAGGACGCGCCACCCCTGCCCCAGCCCCCGACCCTGCCACACCAGCAGCTGTTGCGGGTGTGTTGCTGTTGTTGTGGTGGGGGGAGGCAAGACCGTGGTGTTGTTCCCAGCGATGGTAGGACGTATCGACATCTGAGAAGGGGGGTGTGTCGAGGCGGGGAGAGGGTTCGGTTTCTGTGTAGGAGGCCGGGCGGTGGGTGTGGGGGGTGGGGCGGGTGAAGGGGGAGAGGCGGGATGAGGGGGTTGGGATGGGGATGCCGAGGCCGGTTGGATTCAGGTTTGGGGGGCTGTTGCGTATGCTGGGGGTTTGGTGGGTTGGCGGGGAGGGGGAGGGGGGACGGGAAGGGGGGGAATGAATGAGGAGGGGGTTGGTGTTGGGGGGTGTGGAGTGGTGCGAGCCGTCGCGGGACATGGGTTGGGAGGAGTAGCCTGTGACTGGGCCGCCTGGGCGGAGGATGAATTGTGCGCCGGGGTGGAGGGTTTGGGATTGCATGCTTGGGAGGAGGGTTGGGTAGGAGAGGGAGAGCGGGTCGGGGGAGGTGCTGGCCCATTCGATGCCGGAGGAGCTGATGGGGGTGCCGTCTGGGCCGACGACGACCGTGTCCCAGCGGCGGACGACGAGCGGGACGACGGGCTTGGGCATCAGTTCCTCGGTTGGGATGCCGGAGAATGAGGGGGGTGGGAATGGTGAGGCGGTGCTGGCGGGACTGGAGTTAGCCGAGCGGCTGCCGCGGAAGATTGGGGCGGGAGGGCGCATGAGGTCGTCTTCTAGGGGGAGATGAGGTTGCGGCGATGAGCCCGGGCGTTTGTCGGATGGGAGCACCGTCTTTCTCAGCGCCTTGATTGTGGCATCTGTCCAGCTCAGGGGCGACGACAGTATCTGGCCGAAGCCGCTGGAAAATTGCTCAGGCAGGATTTGCGCCACCTCGGTATCGGGAGTCTTCCGGGCTTGTGGCAGCGACCAGCTGTTTCTTCCCAGGAGGAACTTTGGCCGGGTGGAGGAGGCCTGAGAGTCAGATCTCACTCTCGGTTCCCGGGAGGGTGGTGCTGCCAGCTTGATTTTGTTCAGTACCATCTCTGCCTCGCTTTGTGCTGTCAAGCGAGTTCCCAGGGGCGATCTTGAATCCCCCCTCTTCGTCAAGATGGCACCAACGGCAGTCTCCCAGCTGAGGCCGACTCGTGGATCGCTGATGGTCTTGTCTCTCCAGGAGCCCGCACGGTCGTGGTACCGCCGCGTCTCCTGCCTCTTGATAACTCTGTGATGCGGTATGGCTGCCTGCCAGTCATCATAAGGAATCGTCTCAGCGCGATAGTCGGAAGGATCCGGCGGGAGTGAAACGACCTCAAGGATCTCGGATGCCCCGAGATGCACCTGAGTCCCGGCCATTGAGATGACCACAGTCTCTCGATCATCGTCTTCGGTAATCTCTGGCACCGTGGGCATCACAGTGGTGTTGGGATATGGCGCTTCCGGCAATGCTTCTTGCCTCAGCAGCTCCATGGGAGACTGAACCAGCTCGCCGGCGTCCCCGTCCTCGGACGACTCCAACCCGCTCAGCTGGCTGCTGTGAGACTGCAGCGTTGGCGCATCGGACTGTGACGATGTGCTGAGCCGATCGAACACCGACGCTGGATGCTCCTCCGCGGAGCCATCGACAGTGTTGGCTTGGATGGCATGCGACAGGTTGTCGATGTGCCCCTGAATCTTGTCCAGCCGCTTTTCCAACTGCACCCTCGACTCAGCAAGACTCGGGTATCTCTTCTCAAACCGATTCACATGCTGCAGCAGCCTCTGGCCGTGGATAAGGAATCGCCGGTAGTCATCTGGCAGACCGACTCTGGTGTCCCCGTGGATTCGTTTGTCTGCCTCGTCGTATGACCGGCACCAGATGCCAACTGCCCGCTCGAGCCAGAAATTAATCTCATGGTGCCTGTGAATGTAGTCGATGAAGAAGGCCTGAACGACGCTGTGTATGCGGAGAAGGTCGAGGTGGCCCACGTAGTTGTCGAAGTTTCGCCTGGAACTGCGAGAGCTGATCGGGGACACGTCCTCACCCTCATTCCTTTCGATCAGGGCAAAGGTGATGAGGACCTTGAACGTGTTGATCAAACTCGGCTTCCTGTGAGGTCCATCGCTGGTTTTGACGGGCGTCGCCTTGTCCACGGCCGAGATCCCAAGCGCAAGCATCTCAACCGGCAGATGCTGATCGAAGAACACCAACAGCGACATCAAGTTCAACGCCGCCTTGTCCCCCCTGTTCTCCAGCTCCTTCCGCACCGCCTTATACGGCTCCAGATCCCCCGCTTTCGGCCGACTCCGGTACGACTTGAGATACTTCACCAGCGGCTCCCTCGCCGCCTTCATATGCTGCGCCGCCACATGGATCATCACCGGCAACCTTCCCATCAGCTGCACCAGCTCCAGCGCCATCGCCTGGTCCTCCACCCCATACGGCCTCTTCTTATCCAACTTCAACAACAACAACTCCTGCGCCTTCTCCGCCGGCAACAGCCCCAACTCCATCACCTGCGGGTTATCAAACCTCGGATCCCCCGTCACCGCCCTCTCCGTCGAAGTATAAATCAAACTCGTCCCCCTCGCATCCGGTATATACTCCTGCAGCCCCGGCAAATCAAACCTCACCCCATCCAACACCACCAACCACCCCGTCCGCATACTCAACCACCTCCTCACCACCCTCACAGTCCCCCTCAAATCCCTTCTCAACTCCTCCACCTCCCGCGGATCCACCACCCCCTTCAGCGCTTCAGCAAACTGCGAGAACCAGTAGTCCAGCTCCGGGCGCGACTTGGCGCGCGCCCAGAAGATCCCGCCGGGGAAGTCGCGCTCGTGTCGGAAGACATACTCGCGCGCGAGGTGCGTCTTGCCGCCGCCGGGGAGGCACTGAATGAGGACGGCCGAGGTGCCTTCCGAGCGCCGCTTGGGGTCGGTCAGCATGGAGTGCAGGCGCTGCATCTCGTCGGAGCGGCCGACGTGGTAGGAGTTGGGGCGCAAGCCTTCGGGGTGGACGAAGGGGGGGTGGTGGTGGGGGTTGGTGGTGGTGGTGGTGGGTTGGGGGTGGGAGGGTTGGGGTGGGGGGGTCAGGACGAGTTGTTTATTGTTGTTGGGGTCTGGGTCGGGGTCCGGGGGAGGAGGGAGGGGAAGGGGCGCGGAGGCTGGTCGGGAGGCTTCGAGCTGAGAGAGAGGCGAGGCGATGGGTAAACCGACAGTTGCATTGCTGCTCTGATGATCTATGGGCGCGGAAAACAGAATAAATCAGCGCGTGTCCCGGAACAAATGGTCGATGCCATCCTCAGCCGCCATGTGGTATAGCTGCTGTTCAACCTCTACCACACACAGCGCCTGCCCCTGAGGGGACCATGCTCGGTACCACCCATTACCAGCTGGTAGCAACAACGTACCGATTAGTTGGGAGTCGGAGGCAGAGGCACCTGCTGAGCCGTGCTGGGTAGAAGTCAGTACAGACGGAAACAGGGGTCTTTGTGGGTTGAGCTGGGCCTTACAAGAAGCCGTATGCGCTCGGCAATCTCCAGGTCTGCCTTTGCGAGTCGTCGTGCATCTTCAGCTCGCCAACGGCGCGGTATAACTGCTGGTGCATCCGCAACCCATTCTCGAAGTGCCGTGGAGACGGTGCGGTAGCCAGGGGCATTTTCGCTTGCAAACTTGCACATGCTCGAGTGTGTGGCCTCGATGCCGTAGTACGTGACACCAGGTAACTGGGGACTCGCGGAGGTATCTCCCACAATCAGGACCCTAAGAACGTTAGTCTCCGTACGAATCCTGTGTGGTCCTGGGACGGTGTCACGTCGGACATTGAGGACCCGAGGACGAGCCCAGGGGCTGGTTTGTACATGGGACTGGTACTTACTTCGATCCCTTCACGTCCGTTTTGTGATTCTCATGCGCCATGTGAATCTTGAAGCCATCGGCGATATCCAAGAAATGGTTGCTGATCTGCTGCAGTGTCTCGCTATCCTTCTTGAGCGATTTGAGAAGCACCGACTCGGTCTCGAAAATCTTCCTCGGGACGATGGCATCTGCCATCCGCTGGATAATCCCGCCCCATCCAGCCACTCCGGCCCCTTGATGAGGCGTCCCAAGAAAGATGATTCCGTATGTCGACACGTATATTGACCGGAGAGATTCTAGCTGTGGATCCTTGAGGTCGTTCGAGTAGAGCAGCGCTCTCTTGGCCACGATGCCCCCGAGACTATGCACGACCCAGATGAGCGGGTTTCGCTCAGTACCCTCACTCTTGCGGAAGTGCGTGAGCTCGGCAACGAGAGTCTGGGCATGGTGGTGGATGAAGTTATCACTCGGGCTCCTGCCGTGCCGATCCCAGAACCCCGCATAGACATCAGCATTGTATCCGTAGACCAAGATGTTGGCATGCTGGTCCTTTAACGAAGCAGGGAGCAACTCCGCGGGCCAGTACACGCCATTTGGGGCGGTCCATGTCTTCTCCGGAGCGCCGTTGAGGCCGTGGACGAGCACGATGTCGGCCTTGGCCTGGGGGTGGCGGTAGACCGCTGTGGTCTCAAACCGGTTTGGGTGTTTGTTGATGGTGCCCTGGTAGTTGTGTTAGTCCGCTGGCGTTGGTTGGATTTGGGGAGAGAAACAGGATCATCCGAATGAGACGGCCTGGGCAGCACTTGCAGCGAGCCAGACCGAGGGCAGGAGGGGATGGATGTGCAGGTCAAACCAAACCACCGTTTCGGATGGGGGCGAGTTCGCCTACTATCGTCCTTCTTCGGAAAAGAGATAACAAGGGAACAACGATTCTGAGAGATACTCACCATGCTTTGCTAGCTGTGAAGGGCGTGGGGGTTGAGATGGGAAGCGCCGTCAATCATGCCTGGTACTCGCACAGACTGAAATGAGCTGGGGGCAACTAGATAGATGTAAAGGCGGGCAAGGCAACACGCTGGTCTGTATTCTTTTATATGGCACAGGGCAGCTCAGCCACCGGCGATCGGGCAAGGCTGCAGGACAAGAATATCCCCGAAGAGACACAGTTTGAAACCTCAAGAGCGTGCGAGGTGAGGAGTCTGCTCGCCTGTCGTCTGTCAGATCGCTTTTCGGCGCGGCAAACAGGGCACGATGATTGCTCATCAGTAGACTCCGACACACGGCCGCAGAGAGGGTTCCCCTATGAGGGAAACTTCCGCCGAGACAGCTGCATCGAACAATTTGAAAATGCGGCCAAGAACAAGAAGCAGCGTGGGGAAGGCTTGTCACGCGCAGGCTGCGAGGGTGACCAAACGTGGCAGCTGAGCCCTCCTCGAGTGGCGTCCCTCCATCAGGATGCCGGGGACCAAGAGCCGCGAGGTGTCTTGAGTGTCTCAGCGCCCGGCAGAAGGCTCTCAGGAGTTAAACCAGAAAGGGAATAACAGGTCAATGTTCGGTGTTGACTGCTCCTCAAATTGCCTCTGCGTCCCTCCCACCATCACATCGTTGGTTGCAACCGAGACGGGGCGGGACGCTGCTGCAAGGTGAGGGCGCAGGCTGCAGTCGTCTTCCTCCTCTCGCGCGAATGAGACGCTGGAACGCGGTTTCGGGCGCTGGGCTCGGTCTGCATCAGCCCCTGTCGCCCACCCACCGACATCCCCGGGTTGGTTCCGGTCTGGCAGGGGTGACAAGGAGTGCCGCCCTGGGCGGCCGGCTCTTGGATCCATGGTGTCACACCGCAGTTGACAAGCCTCACAGGGTTGAATGAGACATCGATCTTGGGATATCAATGAAAGGGTGACGCCAAGCACAAAAACACTGAGGACTGTTGGCTTCAGTCCCGGCTGTTAAACTGCGATTTCTCATTAGGGAACCTAACAAAGGGGCTGTAAGTGCCCGGCTCATCTCGGGAGCAACAAGAGTAGCCAGTATGGAAGCGATGACTGTTGCCAGCAAGAAGAAGCCCATGGGCTGCCGCCATCCTTCCTTCGACGCGACATGAAGGCATCAAGACGACGGTTAGGCCTTCTCTAGCCGGTGCTGGGTTTGTGCAACACAGTTCGATCAAGTCAACGTCCAACTGATCGAGGCTTCGGCCGTTTCCCTGTGGTTCAAGTATAGGTAGGGCATCGAGCTTCGTAAGGAAGCAGACCGTATGGCAAAGTAATCGTGTCTGTTGGATGTTTTTTGCATCCAAGAATGGGCGGCCTATGGGCGAGACAGGGCCAGTCATCGAGGCACGAGCCCCAGGTCTCGCGCACTTCAGCGGCAAGATTCAAGTCTTAACGCTCCGGTGTTGTGATAGGTAACATGCGTTGCGTCGAACGCTTCTCCCGAATTCCTGGAAAACCGGCTTTGACCCGGCCCTGCGGCCGTGCCAGGCCAGCCTGTCGTGCAGAATGAACCCGAACGCTGGTGCAACCGCGCCTCAGGGAATTTCGCGGTGTGATACATGCTCCACGGCCTGCTTCGGCATTGAACATTAACAACAAAAAGCTCGTGAGGGCCGAAGTCGCAACGGGATCTTGAGTGAGGTCCTGGTGTCAAGAAAGCGTGTGTTCCTGTTGCGAACCCGTCTAAGACCAGGGTGCATGGCGATGCTGCGCTACTCCCTGGGAGCAAGCATTATCACATATTCTCTCGTACTTGAGCCGAACTGAACCATGTCCTTGTTGCGCAGCTCCAGATACCGGCTGTCGGGGACCTTCTCGCTGTTGAGCATAGTGCCGTTTGCGCTCTCGAGATCAATCAGGTAGGGTTTCACCCGGCCGATCTTGTCGCCATACTCATTGCGTTTCTCTGTGTATCTGAATTGGATGACTGCGTGCTGTTTGCTGATGCTGGGATGCTCGGCTGCGAGGTCGGCGACAGCCATATCTCTCCCAATCAACCAACAGCTCCGTGTGCCAAGGTCGATTGTGTCCAGAATATCCTCGCCCTTGAACACGAACAGCTTCCACAAATCGCGCGGCGGTGGCTTTCTGGCCTCGGGTGGTTCATGATATTTCAGTGTGACGGTACTGCCATCCGCTTGAGTGACTGAGTTGGAGGCGGCAGCCAGCGCCCCGGAGTTTCCGAAGTTGGGTTTCTCTTTTGGCTTTTCGGGTTCGTCGCCCATGCTGACGGCAAAGGTGTCGCCCTGAGAAGGTAAAGGGCCAGAGCGCTTGACGAGACTGCGCCCATTGTCTGGAATCTCAGCCTCTCCGTCACGTCGAGGCTTGGGCCGCGAGGATCGGCCGTCTGGACTGCGTCGACTTCGGCGTTCCTCCCTATCCCCCTCCTTGTCGCGGTATCGACTCTTTTCGTCGCGTCTATCGGCCGTATGCCTGCGGCTCCCGCGATCACGGTCTCGGTTACGGTCGTGGTCGTGGTGGCCATCCCTGTCTCTCCTCCTTTCTCTGTCCCTTGATCTTGACCGTCGATCTCTCGAGTCTGGGCTTCTGGACCGTCGCCGATGGCCTCTGTCGCGGGATCTTGATCGCCGCCCACGGCTGCCAGTATCATCGTCTGGGTATCTCCGCTTGCGCTCGTCCCTGTCATTCCCAAACGCGTCGTCAAATTTCCTGCGAGTGGCCCTCCGGTCATCGTTTCTTGGATGGTCGTCGTCCATGGCGAAAGGATGAAGTGCTGCTGACGGCAAGCTTGTTTCGGTAACAAAAACTGCGCTGTTGAGAGTAAACAAAACGCTAGCACCTTGCGATTTTGCCAATTTGTTGATTGCTTGGTTGTTGGCCTGGGGGTCGTGACCGTCCGCAATGCGACTTTTGGCTTCAATGTGCTGGCCGTGTCGCCCAAAATCCCATGTCAACAAACCTGGAATTGAATGACGAGCTGTTGCCTCCCGTGAAAGAGTGGAACCGACTAATACCGATTCGGGCAAGCTTGTTAGTGTGGGGCCGCTGCCTGGCCTTGTGGGCCCCTGACCCCAAGCTGGAAGGTGGAATGCGAGGCGGTGACAGGCCACTGAGAGCCAAGAAAGGCGACCGAGTGACTCCCCTGTTACATAATCATCCCACTGCGCGTGCCTTCCATACCCGTTGGTGGCGCTTTCGCTGGCTGCCCGCTTCAGCTGTGGCCCTGTTTCCTGGTTCCTGCCACGATCCGTTCGACGCCTAGTCTTCGCCAAATCTGCACTTTCTATCCAAACCAACAACAAACGCGCTCATCTTTTCCGTCCTCCTTCTGCCGCTGCTTGCAGAGTGCCGTCCTCAACTGGCTTTCCCTGCCAACCCATTCCCGCCATTGATTCCCACTTTAAACGTCGCCAAGAAGTCGTTGGACCACCCTCACGCCCCTCCTCCCTGAACTTCCAAGGTCCTCTTGTTCTGCCCTGCCCGGCTGCGGCCTCCAGGCATCGCCTTCGCTCTTCGAGTCAGACCGCACCACAGCCTTGCTTCTGCTGCCTCTCGCTCCTCTGTCGAGTGGCTCCGGAACGCAGTTCCAGCAGGCAACTCTTTAAGTCGGCACCATTCCCCCCACCACCCGGAAGCGGAAAGCCGCTGAGGCGACGATATCCTCTGATACCACCGCTGCGAACAAGAGGATCCTCGCCTCAGCCGGCCCCGATACAGCACCTCCGACCCCACTGACTACAGCTTCCACCGGCGCTATGGATTCCGACGACGATTTCATGTCCAACGTCTCTAGTGAAGACGACATGCTTCCGGACGATAGTGACAATGACGACATGTCTGGGGCTGAAGGTGTGTCTATTGTTTCGTATAGTCCTGGTTGCCCTTCCACGGCGACATGCTAACTTGTTACCCTCCAGACTTTGGCTTCGACGACGAACCCGATATGTACATCGACTCACAGAAGGAGATCGGGCACCAGAGGAAGGCAGCGTACGATATCAGCTTCAAGGTGGAACAACCAGCCGATATCCAGGCACAGCAAAACGAGCTCATAGACGAAGTCAACATGATTTTGGACATATCGAAAGAAGAGGCGGCCATCCTTCTCCGGTATTTCAGGTGGAACAAGGAGAAGTTGATCGAGGACTACATGGACAGGCCAGGGCAGGTGCTCGACGCTGCCGGCCTGTCCCAGACGTCGGCGGGCCCCCTGAAGATGCAAGTCGTGCCTGGGTTTGAGTGTGACATTTGCTGCGATGATTCACCTGGACTCGAATCTTTTGCTCTGAAGTGCGGTCACAGATATTGCGTCGAATGCTATCGCCACTATCTCTCACAAAAGATTCGCGGCGAGGGGGAGGCAGCACGCATACAGTGTCCTTCGGAGGGCTGCAACATTATCATCGACGCCCGGTCACTGGATCTCCTGGTCACGCCAGAGTTGAAGGACCGATACCACGATCTACTTCAGCGGACATACGTGGAGGACAGGGAAACGCTTAAGTGGTGCCCGGCGCCAGACTGCCAGAACGCAATCGAGTGCTCGGTAAAGAAGAAGGATCTCGATAAGGTCGTCCCCACCGTGGCGTGCCTTTGCGGGCACCGATTCTGCTTCGGTTGCATATTGAACGACCACCAGCCGGCGCCGTGCGAGCTCGTCAAGAAGTGGCTCAAGAAATGCGCCGACGATTCCGAGACGGCGAACTGGATATCAGCCAACACCAAGGAATGCCCGAAGTGCAACAGTACGATCGAGAAGAACGGAGGGTGCAACCACATGACGTGCCGCAAGTGCAAGCACGAGTTCTGCTGGATGTGTATGGGACTTTGGTCGGAGCACGGCACCAGCTGGTACAACTGCAACCGGTTCGAGGAGAAGAGCGGCACCGACGCCAGGGATGCGCAGGCCAAGTCACGCGTGTCCCTTGAGCGCTATCTCCACTACTACAACCGCTACGCCAACCATGAGCAGTCGGCGCGGCTGGATAAGGACATCTACCACAAGACGGAGAAGAAGATGGTGCAACTGCAGAAGGAGTCGGGCATGTCATGGATTGAAGTGCAATACCTTAACTCGGCGTCGCAGGCGCTCCAGACGTGCCGGCAGACCCTGATGTGGACGTACGCGTTTGCGTTTTACCTCGACCGCAACAACCTGACGGAGATCTTTGAGGACAACCAGAAGGACCTCGAGATGGCGGTCGAGGCGCTGTCTGAGATGTTTGAGCGGCCCATCACAGATCTGGCGGACCCCAAGCTCAAGGTGGAGATTATGGACAAGACATCGTACTGCAACAAGCGGCGGGTGATCCTGCTGGCCGATACTGCCCAGAACCTGGCCGAAGGTATGTCGCTGGCATGCAAGCATTCACGGCCTCGAGACTAACAAGCAGCTGCAGGAAAATGGACTTTTATCGTTGAGCTGACCGGCTCGAGGGCTAATGGCGCATCGACCAGTCGGCGTTAGGAGAGTGCGACGGACAGACGGAGGTCGTGTTATCATCGGTGGAGGGGGACGATATTGGATCGCCGCAGTCGTCGACTCTGACTTGTGTCCGGCACCAGGTGGTGTTTTGGGATTTGTCTGGGAGCGTTGCATTCGGGGCGCCGGTAGAGCTCATGATGCGGGGCGCGCGGGCGAGCGGGCATAGATTGGGCACTTCTCGTGGAGTTGTTCTTTTCTTTCCTTTCTCCTTGAACTTGGTCGGTTGCGGGTTCCTGTTTGGCGTGTGTGTACATCTAGATGACGGGTTGGGATGGGACTGGGTCTTGGGAGGGAGAGGCAGGGCAGGTTGGAGCTGGGTGGGTTTATGGCTGGGTTTTTCAGCAGCAGCAACAGCATGGCAATTTTACACCGAGTCTTTTCGTACATATGTACAACGAAGCGACTCAACATTGGAGGGCAGTGAATGTGAATCTCGTGATGACGTCCACACCTGGCACGTGGGATGTATTCGTCCGGGGTGTGTTGCCGGCTCTGAGGGCGACTCCACCTCGCTTGTCGAGATCCCGCTTGGCGCGCCGAGCATTGTGTATCATCCATCGCGAAGAGAAGAGGGATGGACTAACTCTTCAACTCTCGTCGACAGAGGTGTAAAAAAAAACCACTAAAAAAAAGCTGGTTGACATCAAGCGTTTAAATGGATGAAGTCAATTACAGGTACTATGTACAAAAACAGAGGTCTGTTCTCGTGTCACCTCCAAACTCCCCTTCTTCCCCCCCGCGATGACCGCTGATTTCCGAGGGGCCACACCCTGGCATGAGGGCGGAATGGGTCATCTCTCACCCGCTGCCGAGCACCGTTTCCGAGGGGGGCGGAGACCGAGCCGAAAGCGCGACAAGGGCACCACGGCACTGCCGTCGGCCATTGACGGGATAGGGAACCCATCCCCGGCTTCGACGGGCCATGGCCACGGGAGCGAGGGGAGGGGAAGGGAAGGTGCCATTTAGTGTGAGCTTGTGATGGCTTCTGCTTTGGACTTGATTTCTGCTTTCTCTGTGTCTGTCTCCTTCTCTTTCCCCATTTGACTCTTGCTGTTCTTGGTGTTGTCCATCCCAGCTCTTACTGTGCCATCAACTGTCGAGCTGCCCGTCCTTTGATCGAATCAACACCCTCGAATACCTCGAATACCCGAGCTCGAGCTCTCCCTCCCTCAGATCACATCCAAGATGCCCTCGACGGCGCTGTGCATAAGGACATTGCGGGCGTACGCTAAGTATGGCCAGAACGTGGGTGCCTCCTGGGAAGCTTCCTTCGTGGCTCTTGATCCTCGCTGACAGCTGAATGCGCCAGCATGCCGCCCTCCTCGCGCGCTCGTTCTCAGCGACCGCGCGCCGCCGCGAAATCAACAAGGTCTATCCCTCAGCCGCCGACGCGCTCAAGGACATGAAGCCCAACTCGACCCTCCTCTGCGGCGGCTTCGGCCTCTGCGGCGTGCCGGACACGCTGATCAACGAGGTGCTCAAGAAGCCCGACATCACCGGTATTACCGCCGTGTCCAACAACGCGGGCACCGACAAAAGCGGCCTCGGCAAGCTGCTGCGCACCAAGCAGATCAAGAAGATGATCGCCTCGTACATCGGCGAGAACAAGACCTTCGAGACCATGTACCTGACGGGCGAGGTCGAGCTGGAGCTCACACCCCAGGGCACGCTCGCCGAGCGCTGCGCCGCCGGCGGCAAGGGCATCCCCGCCTTCTACACGCCCGCGGCGTTCGGCACCGTCGTGCAGACGGGCGAGCTGCCGCTACGCAACAAGCCCGACGGCACGGCCGCCGAGTTCTCGTACCCCAAGGACGTCAAGGTGTTCAAGGGCAAGAGCTACCTGCTGGAGCACGCCATCGACGGCGACTACGCCTTCGTCAAAGCCTACAAGGCCGACCGCCTGGGCAACTGCCAATTCCGCCTCGCCGCCAACAACTTCAACGGCGCCATGGGCCGCAACGCCAAGATGACCATCGTCGAGGCCGAGAACATCGTCGAGCCCGGCGAGATCCCCGCCGAGGCCGTCCACCTCCCGGGAATCTACGTCAAGCGCGTCATCCAGAGCACCGCGCCCAAGGAGATCGAGAAGTTCACCTGGAGCAAGGACCCCGCCGAGGCGGCCGTCGAGGACCCCAAGGCCGCGGCCGCCCTCGGCACCGGCGACACCAAGGCCAAGCGCGAGCGCATCGTGCGCCGCGCCGCCAAGGAGTTCAAGAACGGCATGTACGCCAACCTGGGCATCGGCATGCCCATGCTGGCGCCCGGCTTCGTCGGCGACGACGTCGAGGTCATGCTGCAGAGCGAGAACGGCATCCTCGGGCTCGGGCCGTACCCGGTCAAGGGCAAGGAGGACGCAGACCTCATTAACGCCGGCAAGGAGACTGTTACCCTCAAGCCGGGCGCGTCGGTGTTTGGGTCCGAGGAGAGCTTTGGCATGATTCGCAGCGGGCGGATTAACCTGACTATTCTGGGTGCCATGCAGGTCAGCGCTGCTGGTGACCTGGCTAATTGGATGCTGCCGGGCAAGGTCAAGGGGTTCGGTGGTGCGATGGACCTCGTCAGTAACCCGAGTGCGACCAAGGTGGTGGTTACTATGGAGCACACGGATAGGAAGGGCAATCCTAAGATTGTTAAGCAGTGCGCTTTCCCGCTGACGGGCAAGGCGTGTGTGTCGAGGATTATTACGGAGCTGGTACGTTCCTTACAAGATTGTCTGCGGGTTGAAATGTGAGATGCTGACTGCGGATATAGGGTGTCTTTGACGTCGACTTTGCCCACGGGCTGACGCTCATTGAAATTGCGGACGGTGTGACGGTTGAGGAGATCAAGGCCAAGACTGAGGCGCCCTTCCGCGTGGCGGACGACCTGAAGCCGATGCTCTAAGCGGTGTTTGAATGTGGGAGTTATGCATGGTGGAAGTTGCATGGGATAGCGGAGTTGCGTGCTCTTGAGGACATGTACACATGCAGATACCTTTGGGTAAATGGGAATACCACAGCGGTTTGGTTTGCAACAACACTTTTATTGCCATTTCCAGCTTCGATTTCGCGCAGAGTCAGCAAACAAAGTCGCTCGCTCGCGGTCTGGTATGATATGGAGAGTACACTTTTCCCCTCCTTTCTTCCAACGCCAAACCCTGCGTGGCCCCCCCATGCAATCAGCAAGGAATTGCCTACTTGGCCCCCAGCACCTTCTCGGCCAGCGACACGCTGGTGCCCGTGTTGTCGGGCTCGACGGCGACCGACTTGACCTTGCCCTGCTCGATGACCACGGCGTAGCGCTTGGAGCGGTCGCCGCCGAAGATGGCGGACCCGTCGAACGCCATGTCCATCATCTTGGTGAACTTGCCGGTCGGGTCGGCGAAGAAGCGGATCTGGGGGGTGTTAGTATTCCATCTAGCTTTGATCGAGTGTGGCAAAAAAAATGACTTACCCCCAAGTCCCCAGCGGGATCCTGAGTCTCGCCCCAAGCCTTCATGCTATGTGTTCGTCTCGTCAGCCCTCCATCTAGATACCTATCAATCAATTACCCTCCAACCCCCCTTCCCATCAACCCCCACCCAACCAACCTCCCCATCCAAAGCAAGAAGAAAACTCACACAAAAACATCATTAACACTAACAACCCCCACAGTCTCAAACTCCCCCAGCCTCGGGTGCGTCGCGTACCCAGGCACGTGCTGGCCCGAACACGCAGGCGAGAAGGCTGCCGGCACACCGATCAGCAGCATGTTGTTCACGCGCTGCGCCTCCTCGGCCAAATTGACGCGCTGCCCGGGTGTGTTCTCCATCAGCGCGTCGGTGTCGGGCAGTGTGTCGCCCACTTTGATGAGGGCGCGGGGAGTGGTGGTGAAGGTGCGGGTTGCGGTGGGGGTGAGGCGGCGCGTGGCTGTGGTGGCCAGGGAGAGGGGGCGGAGGCGGAACATTTTTGGTGGTTGGGTGGGATTGATGGGGTGGTGTGGCTGTTGGGGTGGGAAAGAAGAGGTGGGAGTTGCAATTGATGAATTGGCTTTTTTGAGGCTCAGTCGTGTTGTGAGATGGTGTCGCGTTCCACGATGTGGTTGCCCGTGGTTAACTTGGCGGTTGAGTGACATCACTGACCTGGGGGAGAGTCAGGGTTAGGGTTGACCCCTGAACCCCTGGCTGACTGACGATGCTGGATGTCAACGCGGCATTTATTGTTGGTTTCCCCATTTCAGGGGCCAGTTGGCTGCCGAATCTATTCTGGTTGTAGGATAGTATGAGACTGAACTCCTCACATTGTAACACGATGTAACCGTCTTCTGTCTCGGACGGTTTGTACATCCCACGGGGTCACCACCCTGAAAAGATGGCAGAAGACTTCGACGCCAGGCACGGATGGGCCGCCATCGTTGCAAGATAAAGCTGATAAACGGAAACAGAGGCAACGGATCAAGGCTTGGAAGTATATAGCTTTATTTGCTTTGGCGTGACAACTTCTTCATGACCATTACGTACATGAGGTAAGTAGTCGGCGTCCCATGAGGCTGAACCCATTCCAGTCCAAAGGTCCGGGATTTGATTCACACAGCCTCCTTTTTTATTGGTATTATATACCTCAGAACTTATTCTTCCACCCTCCACCTTATTTCTTGCTCCCCGTCCTATCTTCTCGGACTTTCTCCCATATTGTCTCCCGCCAACCCCGGGCGGCCCCTTTGGACTATTTTCAACACTCAATCCCTCCCAAGATTTCCAGCACTGACACAGCGTGTATTCCTTCAAGAGGATGTCCATTTTTGACCAGACTGTCTGCGAGCCTGAGCAACCTGGCTAGGAAACGGATTCTGTTACCCAATCCAGGCGAAAGCCACAGGACGTCGATCAACATTGAATGGGACGTCCGGGAAGCGACAAAGTACTGAAGAAAACAATCTTGAAAATTTCTCTTTGGCTGAGGGTGCCCGCTTCTCCCAGGAGATCTTACTGTTCAACATGCAGAACCTTGGCTCGAACCCCGCTGTGGTCTCTTCAGTTCCCTGTCAACAGCCCGATGCTGGTACCGACGATTTGTCTCTAGATTACCAGTCAGAAACATATTCCTGTCGGCATTTAATCATCGCCTTGTCTGAGAAAGGCACTGCTTCTCATCTCGCGCACAGCATTCCGAGCTTTCACCATGGACGTCACACCTGGAACCATGCGAACGACGCCAGGTCAAGGGCCACCATGAACGTCTCCCCTGCTTTACATGAAGGAAATTCCACAGACAAACTCCGCATCAACTTTCGCTACTTGGATGAGTTGGTTGCTCTGGGAAAAGCGAAAGAAGTCGGCGAAAATGACTTCAGCCCTGGGTTTGCGCTCTTGGACATGCCACACGGTTTCACCAACATGGCAACTGAGAAGAGCAGGGCTCGACCGGCAGCTCCTGTTGTACACTCGACCGAATCCAATAGATTCAGCTTCTTCTCGTCCGTTTTGGAGTGCACTGTGCATGCTCCCCACTTCGGGGACCTTGTTCTCCCCGACGAGGACATCAGGAGTCTGTTCGACTTGGGCGAGGACGGCACTTCATCAGGGGTGTGGTGGCTCAACGTGAACAACCCGACACCGAAGGAGCTTCGGGCCATCTGCTCCGCTTTTGGGATTCACCCCCTTACCATGGAGGACATCGGCATCCAAGAATCTCGCGAGAAGATTGAGCTATTCCCGACATATTACTTCGCCAGCTTCAGATCATTCAAGCTGTCCGAGCATAGTGAGAAGACTAAGTACATCCCTTTCGACGTGTACATCGTGGTGTTTCGGGAGGGTACCATCAGCGTCAGCTATACGCCGAACAGCCACGCCTCAAAGGTTCGCTCGCGGATTGCCGTGCTGAAGGAGCACGCCGCAATAAGCAGCGACTGGATCTGCTACGCCCTGATGTATACCCTCTCCATCCCTTCCCCCATTCCTCCCCCAAGAGACTAACACTCCAACTAGCGACGACATAGTCGACACCTTCTTCCCAGAACTCACCCGCCTCGAGCTCAGCACCGCCACCATCGAAGACCAAATCTACATCACCCGCCCGTCCGACCACCAAGCCTTCCTCCAACACATCAACACCGCCCGCAAAGACGTCCTCTCCCTCCTCCGTCTCCTCTCCAACAAACTCGACGCCCTACACGCCTTCACTAAGCGCACCACCACCACCACCTCCCCTCCCACCCCCCCCAGCATCCCCCTCCCCCCCTCCCTAACCCACTCCCACCACGACCTCACCTCCCACCTAACAACCCTCATCCACTCCCTCACGCACTCCGAGCAAATCCTCTCCCGCGCGCGCACCAACGCCCTGACACGCCTCACCATCGAGGGCATCGCACAGGGCACGACCATGAACCGGTTTCTCAGCCGGCTGAATGCGGTGGCGACGGTGTTCTTGCCGCTTACTGTTTTGTGTGGGCTGTTTGGGATGAATATTGAGGTGCCGTGGAAGGTTGGGGGGGAAGGGGGGGGGTTGGCTGGGGGTGAGGGTGGTGGTGCTGGGGATGGGGGGCGGTTGGATGCGTTTGTGGGGATTGCGGTTGTGGTGGTTGTTGGGGCTGTGGTTGGGGTTGGGTGGGGGAGGAGGAGGGGGGTGATTTGAATGTGGGGGAGTAGGGGTGATGAAGGTTGAGGCGGTTTTAAGGGGTTGTGTCGAGAAGTAAAGAAAGGTGAAGAGCGTTTTGTTGGGAGGAAATTAGGAACTTGGGGGTTTGGGTTGAGGCTCGGGGTTGGGGTGTGGTTCATGGTAACTGTGGGAGACGCGATGCGGCGGGTTCTTAATGAATTGAGGTCCTATATTCGCGATATACAGCCTTATGAACTTGCCGTCCAAAGTCTGCGATGGCCCTTGTGGTTGAAGATGTTGACCGCTCTGCGTGTAAGTGGTAGCCATACCCTAACCCTTAACGGATAAGCAACCATACACCAAAAGCGGAGGCCACAACAAGCATCACGCAAGCAACTCCCATCCAATCTTCACCATGTCCTCCCGCGCCATCTGGTATGTCGCCGCAAAAAAGAAGTCCGCCAAGAACATCCTGTACATGCACTGCAACGTCAAGCCAGGGGCAAGCAAGAACCGGGAGGGCATCGCCGCTGTCGACGACGAGGCCATCGAGCTCTGCGTGACGGCACAAGCGCGAGAGGGCGAGGCCAACAAGGCGGTGATCAAGGTGTTGAGTGAGGTATGTATTTGGTGCATACTTGTTTCATCTCCGTTTCTAATCATCCCGACTTCCATAGATCCTTGACCTTCCCAAGTCAGACCTGCAGATCACACAGGGCCTCAAGTCGCGGGCCAAGACCGTTGCCGCTGTGGGCTCGTGGGTCAACTCCGGCGAGGAGGAATGTTTGAAGCGCGTGAGGGAGTATCTCGACAAGGCTGTGGATAGCTCTTGAAGAAAGCTCTCTGCCTCCGAGCCTAGTTCGATACCCGGCTTCGCATCGAGTCCACCGTTTTGCGGCCCATCGTCTGGAACTGAATTCCCAACCGACATCCAGTCCGCCGGATACCGGCAACGTGCCAGCTCTCAGCGTTTTCTGGTCCCTAATGGGTGCAGTCCTCGGAGTCGCTGGCGCTGAAATTGGGGATTGTGGTCCCCAATCATCATTCTCTGATGTCTTTAACAATCTTCGTGCCCTCAAGCCGCTCAACGGACACCCCGGCCCCTGGCTCTCGCAAGCCCACTAGGCCGCGTGCCCCTGGTGGTGCCGGTGGTGCCTCCCCTGCCGCCCCGCGTCGCTCCTCTGGTTGACGTGGTGCCCCGATTTGACACAGACGGCGCTGGGACGCGTGACTGGCGGCTTGAGGCTGGTGTTTGGTATTTATGCGATGGCTTTGAGGAGGTTGGAGGGTTCTCGACGAATGATGTGTCCGTAGTCCTAGAAGGTGTTAGATTTGCAGCTTTAGGAAGCTACTCGTAGATACCCACATGAAAGTCATTTCGTTGTCGGCGTCAACGGTCCTTTCCGGTAGCTTGAAAGTATCTGCAACTTGCGTCAGCAGCTCCTCTTGCCCCTTCAGAACTGCTGCCACGTACTCTGCTGCTGCTGTTGCTCCTCCTCCTTCACCTTCATCCGCCGAAATGACTCGGCCATCGGGCCCTATCACATCCAACCATCAGTTTCTCTGCCTTCACTTTCCCCGTTTTGAAACCATACCTCCGGAAAATCCACACAAAACGCATTCATATTCAGCCCGTACAAAAAGCTGGCGAAGCTCTCACTAAAGCGCGCCAGGCTCTCGTGCATCAGCTGGAAGTGCATCATGTTTGCCTCGAGGTCGGCCACGGCGTCGGACAGCTCGGCAAACGCCGGCTCAAAGGCGTTGAGCGGGAACGAGGGGCCATCACCGTGGCTGTTGCGCGCCGAGTCGCGGAACGAGGAACGGGACGAGGGGCGTAGAGGGGTCGTCGGGCGGGAGCGGGAGGTTGAGCGCGCGCGGCGGTGGGAGGAGGGAGTTTCGCGGTTGTCGGGGGGCATTTTGGCTACTGCGCGGTTGTGGTATGGGGCCAGGTGGGTGGTGATGTTGAGTCGTGATGTTGAGCTGGACCTCGAGTGGTGTTTGTTTGGTTGCTTCCTTAATCGTCAACAATGTCTTGGCAACCGCCCCGCGGGTGCTTGGCAGCCCCACATCACTGCCTTGCGTCTGCCAAGGAAGGAAGGCGCGGAGCCACAGTCCACTCACAACGGGGTGGGGTCACCTTGGCTGACATCGCCTCCAAGGAACAATTCACGCAGTGCTGCTTGCGGAGCAGCCGGAAGAAACGCGTCGGCAAAAGAATTTTATGTGTCCGCTGACTACAGCTACAGGGAGAGCGACAGGAGCGGGTGGCCAAGACGCGCCAAAGCCCGGGGTTTCCCCTTCTGCAGGATCGCTGTTCCTGCAGATTCTGAATTTGGTGATCGCTTTCGGGTTGCCCCATGAGGAGGATCTGAGCGATCGAGGTTGCGGTGCCCCGCTGTTCTGTTCGGATTCGTGTGTAAAGCTCCCTGCTGCTGTCTGCTCCCCGTCACTTCCGACTTCACCACTCACTCCCCCCTTCGGCGGCCTCATCATACCGAATTCGCCAGTTCCATCCCCGAGTCCCGAATACCACGGTGGAGTTGCGGCACGATCCGAGTCCGTAGACCTTTCCACATCGCCGGTCTCTCCTGGCCCGTCCACGCAAGCAAAGTATGTGAAACAGGCGTGGCCTTTGCTGATGACATGTTCCTGCCATTCCCTGCCTTTTCCCTCTGAGCACTCTTCGCCTCATACTGACAGGGCGCACCCGGCATAGCCTCCTTCCATTTGAAGGTTCTGTACGGATACGTGTATTGGTTGGTTACACCAGCTGTCGTCTCTGACCTGGGGCAATTGTCACTTATGCGTGCGCCACTGCGACTTGCCCGCCAGTCCGCTCATTATCTTCACTCGGCATCAACATATCCCAGGAATTACGGTCTGGGCCTCACCCGTGCCACTCGATATCTATCTGTCCGGACGCCCCATTCAACTACCCCAGCGCCACAGGTCAATTCCGCCAGCAGAAGACTTAAAGTATCTCAACACCCGGCGCATCTCGAGCATACTCACAACACCGTCTTAAACGCCTCGACATCAGGCCTATTTGTTGCGCTCGCTGCCATACTAGCAGCCTCAACTTACTGGGTCTTTCACCAAAAGAAGCCTGTGTCAGTCCCCTCCGAGGACTTCTCAGCACTTCTCGAAGAGATGACAGCCGAAATCGCCCCGGGCCGTCCCGGAAACCTCACCCCTGAGCAGGAGGCGAAGCTCAGGCAGCTATGGCAGCTCATCTTCCAAGTCTGCCGGGTAGGCCAGGAGCAGCAGAACGGCACCCCCGTTGAGGCTAGCACAACTGCCACCACCGAGGACGCCGCCGCCAAGAAAGACAAGGAAAAGAAGAGCGGCCGCATGTCCTTCTTCTCGCGCAGCAAGGGCAAGAAGGAATCCGACGCGGAGTCAACCGCGGACGTGCCCGCCAACGCGCCCGTGGTGCTGCAGCTGAGCAGCGGCGACGCGGACAAGTACGGACAGACCAAGCACTTCTATGAGACGCTGGCCAGCCAGTCGCCCGAGTCGATCCGCGACACCATCTGGAGCATGGTCAAGCACGACCACCCGGACGCTCTCATGCTGCGCTTCCTGCGCGCTCGTAAGTGGGACGTCGAGCGCGCCCTCATCATGCTCGTGTCCACCATGAACTGGCGCGCCACTGAGATGAAGGTCGACGATGATGTTATGCGCAACGGCGAGGCGGCTGCGCTGGCGGCTGAGAAGACTGCTGAGGGCGCAGAGAAGAAGCTGGGGCATGACTTTATGACCCAGATAAGGAAGGGTATCAGCTATGTCCATGGCGTTGACAAGCAGGGCCGGCCGCTGTGCTTTGTCAATGTCAGACTACACAGGAGCGGCGAGCAGGAGGAGGCGGCGCTCGAGAGGTACACGGTGTATCTCATTGAGACCTGCCGCATGGTGCTGCAGGCGCCGGTTGACACTGCTGTGAGTTTGGCTCACTGAACCCCCGCTCATAGCTCAGTAAGCTAACGGTTCGCAGACGATCGTGTTCGACATGACCGGCTTCTCCATGGCGAACATGGACTACGCCCCCGTCAAGTTCATGATCAAGTGCTTCGAGGCCAACTATCCCGAATGCCTCGGCGCCGTCCTCGTGCATAAAGCCCCCTGGATCTTCCAAGGTATGCCTTTTCTGTTTATCCCACCCCGTCCCCTTTTACCTCTCCATCACCACTAACCCCCCCCTCAGGCATCTGGAAAGTCATCCGCGGCTGGCTCGACCCCGTCGTGGCCAACAAAGTGCACTTCACCAATTCCGCCAAGGACATGGAGGAGTTCATCCCCACCAAGCACATCCCCAAGGACCTCGACGGCGCCGAGGACTGGACGTACAAGTACGCCGAGCCCGTCGAGGGCGAGAACGCCAAGATGGCCGACACGGCGACCCGCGACCGCCTGCTGGCCGCCCGCGCGAAGCTATACCAGGAGTACGAGGACGCGACGATGGCGTGGATCGCGAACCCGGAGGGCGACAAGGCGGTGGAGATTAAGTGCGCCCGCGAGGGGATTGCGGAGCGGATGAGGGTGGATTATTGGGGTGTTGATCCGTACCTGCGCGCGAGGTCCTACTATGATAGGACGGGTGTGTTGCTGCCGGGCGGGAAGTTGAATTGGTATCCCGGGGAGGAGAAGAAGGAGGAGGGGGGTGTTAATGGTGCGCCGGTGGCGGCGGCGCAGACGTCGGCGGATGATATTGATTAAGTAAGGGTGTTTGGGTGAGGTATATTATGGAGCAGCGTTCATAAACAACGTCTTGCCTGCTTTGGATCCCAGGCCAGGCCTGTATCATTCTCCTCTAATACAGTATATCACGACAGGCTCTTGCTGCAATCGTTACACGCGAACGGCTTTGGTCATCTCGCATTGCTCGTTGATATCACTTCCATACGGGGCTTACAAGCTCGTCACACTTCTGACGGCTTTCAGTGCCCGTCACTGATCATCTCCCGGGCCCGTTTTGACTGACAACCTCAACCCCGGACTTACAACTTCTTCTTCACCTCCTCAAAATACGCCTTCAGCTTCTCCATATCCGTCTTCTGCTGCGGCCAGCCAACGCCAAGGCCCTCTGTCGCGTTCGGCTTGGGGATCTGTGTCCGGGTTAGCCACCATCATTAGCACTCCTCCTCTCCTCCCAACACCACTGGGAATACCATACCATGTGGAAGTGAACCTATTGTACGTCACCCTGGTCAGCTACCATACTATCCGCTTGAAACTTGGACCTGCGGAAGCACTTACATGCCCAACCTCCTGATGCGCCCCCTTCCCATTGTTCTGCAGGATGTTGTACTCGCTCGCGCCCGTGGCCTGGACGAGTTTCTTGGCAATGGGCTGTCACACACACCGCTCTGTCAGTCTCCTTGCATCTTCCACTCTCCTTGTAACACACAACCCCAACTGTCCTCGGGGCACGTGGGGCGGACGGTAATCGGTGGGTGTAAGGCCGGGGGTCGTACCAGAATCTCAGTCAGGTGGTCGTCGGGAATGTCGGTCAGCTTCTCGCCGTGGACTTTGGGAATGACGAGCTGTAGTGGAAGGGGGGGGGGTGTGAGTTGATGTTCCGGCGGGTGGGTGGGATAGTAGGGGGGAGGTGTGGAAGCGTACGGCGTGGCCCTTGCTGAGCGGGCTGATGTCGAGGAAGGCGAGGGTTTTCTCGGTCTCGACGAGCTTGAAGCAGGGGATTTCTCCTGGGGGGTTGGGGATGGAGTTAGCTTCTTGGGATGGGACATGGGGGAGCTTGGAGGGGGGTTGGAGGGAGGGGGGGGCTTGCCCTTGATAATCTTGCAGAAGAGGCAGGAGGCCATTTTGCTTGCCATTGGGTTGGTGTGACGTGAGGTTGAGGAGGGGGAGGGAGAGGGGGAAGGCAGTTGGAGGAGGGTTCACGGTGTTGACGTCGCGAGCTCTCCTTGAGGTCGGGGCAGCTTCCAGGGGTCGAGGGCCGCGGCTTGGCGGGCGGCGGGGTCACTAACAGCCACTGCCGTCAACATGCAGATCGGGACTTGAAGCACTTATTTGTTGACCCTTATTTCTTCGATAATGTAAATCTTATTTACTCATCATTTCATTCCTGCTGATATTGCTTCGTTTAGATCAACACAGAGCTGGAAGAGTGACCGTTCAATCGCCTGACCTCCGGAGCTGCGTTCGCCCACTAAAGCCGGGCGTCGTACCCCGCCACGAGCCTGCCGTCAAACCCCGCCATCACCTGCCCAGGTGCTGAGGCTGATGTCACTGCCTGATCCCAGTCGCAAACCAGCAAATCAACTTCAACACCAACTTGCGCTCCCCGACCAGCTCCTCGATATCTGTCCTCGGAAGCCCCATCACCGCAGTCGCGTTTCTCCAGCTCTCCCACAATCAACGCCATGCCTCACGGGTATAAGAAAACCGACCTCTTTGGCGGCGCACTCACCTGCGACCTGCCCGACAACTTTGCCGACGTCAGGTGCGCTTCCCACCTTGCGCCCGCCGTCCACATCCCATGACACTAACACACACCCTCCCAGCACGATCCGCAAGGTCCCCGACAACCAAGAAGTCTATATCGACAAGGACGGCTTCACCTCCATCATCTTCGACATCACCGAGCGCGTCGACGCCCCAGGCGATGGCCTCGAGCGCGACGGCCGCGCCCTGACAGTCCACCTCGAGGACCTAGTCGGTGAGGACGCTGACACCGTCAAGGTGTGGAACACGACCGAGACACAGTTCAGCCGGCTCGAGTACGCCGACTCCTTCCCCCACCACCACCCAACCCACACCCTCCATCCATACTAACCCCTTCCTCCCCCCTAGCTCGAGCATACCAGCCTACACACTCATCGCAACGCAAACACCCCGCCCACGCAAGCCCGAGGACGACGCGCCGCGCAACGCGCCGGATTTCACGGCGCTGATCCTTACGCTGGTGCGGCTAGAGAAGGAGAAGACAGACGTGCTGATTACCATCAACGTGCCGCACATCAAGGGCGAGTACGACGAGGAGCAGGTCGACATGGAGCTGGGCAAGCAGGGGGAGCTGATTGGGGATGCGGTGGAATACGCGGCGCGGATCTGGGCCACGTTCGCGGTGCATGATTGGAGGTTGTTTGGGGAGGTTTGAGGTGTGAGGAGGGGGTGAGATGGGGGAGATCTATGGGGACCTGATATGTGGGAATATGTGCTGGATATGCAGGACAGGCAGGCGGCAGGCGTCCAGGGAGGATAACCGGTGATGAGTCCATGACCATGACGGCATAGTCTATTCATTTACACTGTTTTACATTGCTCTACACAGGGTATCTCCTTCCCCCCCCTCACACCACAAGCCTACCCAACCCCTTCCCCACCTCCTCCACCCCACCCTCGAACTTCACCGGCGTCGCCGACCTCTCCTTCTCCTCCACCCACCTCGCCGCAACCATCTTCATAATCTCCTTCTGCGGACTCCCCGGATTCTCCCTCTTCACCACCTTCATATGCTCCCTCATAAACGCCTGATACCCACTAACCTTCTTCCCCCCCCCACCACCCTCCGCACCATCAACCTTCTTCCCCCCACCCCCCCTTGGTATAGGTCTCGTCTGCCTCAGTTCCCCCCTACACCCCCCACACCGATGCCTCCCCGGATCAATGCTCTTCGAGTGGCGCTTAAACTCCATCGCGCACTCGGCGCACGTCCACACGTACTTGAAGTCGATCTCGTACGAGTGCTTGGTGGTGACCTGCACGCCACGATCCCCGAACGCGGCGGACACCTTGGCCGCCCAGGCCTTGAACTCCTTGCCGTGCGGGTTGGTCGTGACGTTGCTGACCATGAAGTTGGCGAGGTGGCAGAACTCGTGCGCGAGGACGTTGAGGAGGCGGTGCGGGTCCGAGATGACCTTTGAGGCGAGCTCGATGGAGGCGTGGTGGTGGGTTATGGTGGGGGGGTTGGTGGGGGGGTTGGTGGTGTTGTTGCGCGAGCGGATGGTCTCGCGCTTCCAGTTGGCGCGGCCGGCGGTGGTGTTGAGTTTGTTGGTCCAGATGAGCTTGATGCCGCCGGTGGAGGCGGAGAGGGTGGCGAGTTGGGAGTTGGTGATGGTGCTGTCGAGTTCGGCGAGGAAGGAGGCTGCGAGGGCGTGCTTGGTTTCGGAGAAGACTTTTTTGGCGGAGCGTTTGGAGGGGGTTTTGGTAATTGTGGTGGTGGTGCTGGTGGGTTTCTTTGCTGGGCTGGCCTTGGTTGGGCTGCGCTGTCTCGCGGCACTGGCGTCCGGGAAGAGCTGCTTTCGAGGAGAGTGCTCGTCGTTCCAGTCGTCTACAAACTCCTGGCTCCAGAACATGTCGGAATTTGAGCGGTGGGGTGTCATCGGGATGCGGGAGAGCTTCTTGGGCGAGATGAGGCCGGGGCGGGATTTTGGTGGTGTTGAGGGAGGTGTGACTTCTGTGTCCGAGGCCTGGGGTGCTCCAAGCTCTTTTATGTTTTCATCACTATGAGAGGTTAGTGACCATGGAATTGTAGAAGCTGGTCGATGAGCGATGAGGGTTCTCACAGGCGAAGTTGAGACAAAGCATCCGTAAGGCCCTTGTCACCCTTGACCTTGTTCCCGCTACTGCGCTTTTTTGCAGGTTTCGAGTTGCTTTCTTGACTCTTGGAAACAATCTCTTTCTCCGAGTGTCGAAACAGCCTCCCTGCCTTTCCATCCCTACTTCGCCCATTCTCACTGCCGGGCCCTGCGGGCTGTGCGCGGATTCTTGGCTTTGCTGGCGTTTTCCTCGGCGGGGTGTCTGCGAAAAAATCCTCATCATCTTCACTGACCCCAAAGATACTGTTGCTGTCGTTGAACTCCGAGCCCTCTGAGTCGCAGGTGTGGAAAGTGTCGTCCGCTATCGACACCTCCTCGATAATGGTGACCTCTTCTCGCGCCGAGACGTACTCATCATCCTCCGGGGATGAGGGGATGACGGTGGGCGGTTTTCTGCTTGTGGTTCTTCTGAGCTGAACCCGTGGCCCCCGCGACTTCATGTTTTCCTTGTCGCTGTGAGACTCATCACCGTCCACTGTGTTGTCCGGTGTCCAGGCCCTCAGCAACAGATTGTCCGTCAGCGGTGCCAGTCTTCGCCTGCGTGCTGAAAGCGGTGGCTTTGCCGTCTCCCTGACAATTGGATTACTGTGTTGTTGCTCTGGCTGGCGAGTCGTCGAGGGAATACCAGATGGCTGCTGCTTCTTCCTGCTCACGAGGGTCATGATGTCGGGGAATTCATCGTCGTCGTCTTCATCGCTCCAATGCATAAGGGGCCGTGCCGACCGTGCCATGGTGCTGGTAATATACAGAAATCAAAATCGTCCGAGTCGCTAAACTTGACAAAGGCCACTCTCAACCAGAGCTCTTCTCGACCTCGACAAGCTGGAAGCTTTTCGTTTGGGTCTGGAAGGAGGTCCCCTGTGTATGGTTGCTAAGGGCAACGCCAATTTGATGGTCTGTGCGCAACATTGACCCACAACGATTCAAGACCCCAGCCGAAGATCCACTGGCCGAATTCGCCCACCAGAATTCTCGGATCTTCTGTTTCAACATGAATCGCGACGTGCGATCTCTCAGAGTCAGGCCCAAATGCTCCGCTATCGTCCGGTTTCGCTGTCAGTGAACGATTTTCTGCTCGTTGGGTCTCTTCAGCGCTTGGACGCCTGGACCACTGAATCGGTCTCCCAGGCCTTCTGGCCCTTTTTCGCCTCAGTCCCGCCTCGGTGCTGCCAGGCATTCCATGATGGATTGGGACGGCATGTTCGCTGTTTGTCACCGGCCCAGGCCCATGTTTGAATGGAGGTGGGCGGCGCGGGGAACTCACCAAAGCCAGCCCTGGGAATGTTTCCATTTTTTGGACGTGTGACAGCGACCCGATGCATCGAGTTCCTCAGGCAGTACCTGGAGGTTCCTCGGGAAGTCCCATGTGGATGGTGGTAGCACAACCTCAGTTGTTTATCATCTATCTGCGGACGGACTGCCACGCGGTCTTCGAGTTGCGATGCATGTGCAAAGAGTGTTTGTCATCCAGTATTGTTCAACGTGGTTAGAATCTCCCTCGAGAATCTGTCTTAAAGTCAACATGAGGAGGTGCTCTTCCAGGCCACTTTTAAAGAGTTTCCCCACGGCCTTCTCCGGATCTTGCCCACCTCGGGTCATGAGGATCACGCTCTTATCAGGTTAATCAACCGCGCTACCAAGCTATCATGTTGTTCAACGACACTTTGAAGCAGAGTTTACAGCATTCTCCCCATCTGTGCTCCGTTCCGAGGCGCGCCCTGCTATTTTACATGGGTCTGCGAGCTGCCGATGGTGGGTAGAGGTGCGTGAGGCATACGACGCAGGTACAACGCCTTGCATTAGCATCATCCGGCTGGTCCCCCGTGGTGCTGAACACCTCACACTGCATACATTGTCAGAACTTTCGTCGGAGGTGTCGAACACTCCGGTTGGCTATCGGCCTGTGAGGTGCCAGCCATGTTATGGCTCGCCAACACAGCTCGTTAGGAGCATGAGAGCAATGCTTCGATCTGAACAAAACTTTGTCTGTTCAATTTCGGTATCAGGCCAGATGATATTGAAAGCTTCATCATCAAGCATTCAACCCGCTTGGTCAACCGCACATAGGCCCGAATGAAACCCATCCAATGCCAGGAAATGCCATTGGAAGAAGGGTTGCAATGAAAAAGAACCGGAAATGCACAGGAAGTTCATAATCTTGCTTTATTAGTAATGGACCTTGTGCTGTTCAATCACTTGTTCCCTTGTCTCCCCATCTCCCCATCTTCCGCGTCTCTCAAAATAACTCCAGGGGAGCCGTGTCATGCGCACTGTGTTCGGAAGAACCGGGCGTTTGGAGAGGCGAACTCCACACTCAATTATCGCAGGGGGAACTGCGCTTCTGTTCTGGAACAAGTCTCTCTTTTCTTTTTGGGGGAACAGCGGCACGAGAAAGAAAAGGCGTTGTGTGGGATGACTGCAGCTGCCAGTCACTGTGCCTGTGAGACAGCTTTTGCTCGTAATTAAGAGCCAAGCAGCTCGTGTTATCGCGGGCACACCACACTATTTGTCTGTCTCGCTGGTGGCGGTGCGACCTGCTCGTGTCGTGTTTGTCACCTCTGCAGGAGCCAACCACCGTGCGTGGAAAAGGTCAGGAATTCCGTAAATCTTTGATGCGGCCCTGCGAGTGTCACGACACATTGTCCTCAGTCTGAAGAGTGTTTGCCCATGGTTCAAACCAGCCACACGTTGAGAGTCTGGTCAAATCATTCTAGCTGGTGCTCTGGAGAGCTGCACTGTGTCTGCTGCCTTGGTTCTTCTGCTGGATTCTGTCGTCATTGTGCTGGATAAAACCAAGCTTTGGAACGGCCAGCCAGCCAGCGAACCCGCAGATGTTGACAAGGGGGGGCCGCCCAGCCGAAACCTGGGTGGGTTTGGATTCAGGGGAACAGGGGTACGGGGAGTGGCGGAGCAGGGGAACGCTGACGTACCATAATCTCAGATTGCCAGGCCGTTGCAGACCGCCAGCAGGACATGTCAGTTCCTGGTTTTGAGATCTCAAACGTCTGATTGGACAGCAATGCAGTTCTTGATCGTGGCGTGAGCTTCGACGGGCGTCCCGACGGGAGGACCACAGGAGACCAACAACGCCCCGACGACTCTGGAGATGGGCACCGCAGCCTTCCACAGCTGCCAAGACCCAATGCCCTGTCCGAAAACACCAGAATCGAGACGGGACATTTCGAGAAGGAAACTCAAGTGGCGATGTGGAAGATGAGCTCGGCAGTGAGCCCCTGGGAAAGCGGAGCCTGGAACGAAACACACAGTTGGGACACTGTACCCAGCGAATTCTGGTTGAGGTCAAAATTGATGTCGGCTGGCTGGCTGGCATTGGCAAACAGGAGTGTGAACTGTGAAGTGGCCTGAGGCGCTCCTCCGATCCAGAGATCAACAGAGTCTTAAACTTCTTTCCTCAAATGTCAAATGAAACGCCTTGGGACAGTGTGTCAAAACACCAGTCTACACGGTGCGATCCTTGGACTGGCGCCTTTCCCCTTTCCAGAACCCCTGACACGCCCCCCAGACCCCTGCCGTGGCCAGCAAGCCGCTCCCGTTCTGGCTGGGCCCTGTCTCTTTCCGCAACGACGAAACACAGCAGCCAATCTTTGAATGCCTCCCTTTTTCCTCCCGGTTTCCCTGTTCTTTCCCCCCTCAACTTTCCTGGCGCCCAGAGCCTTTTCTTTCCTTCCACTCCCCGACGCTCGCTGCTGCCTCTCCATCTCCGCAACTTTCGTTTTGGTGTTTTTTCCCTCCTGGTTGTGCCAGTGCTGCCAGTCCCTGCGGCCGACGACACTGCCAGCCAGTCGATTTCTGCTGCTGCTCTGCGCGTGCCGTCGACTTTCGATACACGGCGTCCACAGAGGCTTGCCAGTGCGCGGAAACCGACACTCGTCAATCGTTATCACCCAGTAGGAGCATTTGGGACGACATTTGGGTTCTGGGAGGATCTTTGGGAGCAGAAAACAGCCGGTTTCGAACCGACTTGGAGTGTGCTCAGGGACGACAGTCGGCCTGCGACAACCCTGCGACCCACTCGCCACCAATCGCTTGTCTCGGTGTTGTGTTTTGCATCGCCTCCAGGGACAACAACCTCCTTTTCAGCAACGAGAATTTCTCGTCGCCTCGCGTCACGTTCTTTCCCGTGTGGCCGGCCACATTTCGTCAATTGTTGCACCCTCTCAATTACCACAGCGCTGCATTCCTTCCCCAAGGTCAGTTAGGCAAACAACACTCGCTCCATGCGTTGTTGATCTGGTACGTTCCCCGTCTCTCCTCACTTGGCTGCTGTTGCGCGCGTTTCGCGATCGCGTCTCTCCCAACCAGCACCCCTCGCTGACCTTTCCACCTCGCAACAGAAATCTGCCCAGCATGTCGGGATATCAGCAGGGCCAGGGCCAAGATCATGGCCCCGGTCACGCCCAGGGCCACGGCCAGGGTCACCACGATTATGATGACGGCTACGGTCACCAGGGGAATACCGACTCCTACTACCAGGACGACCAGCACTATTATGACGACAATGGGCACAACAACGGGAACCACAACAACCGTGGCGCCGACCAACACGGCGAGGGTTACTATGACGAGGCGTACGTGCCGTTCCTGCGCTCTTTCCAACGGGGGATTTTTGCTGACACATTGCAGTGGTTATTACAACGCCGACCCCAACAACCCCTACCACCAGGACGGCGGGTACTACGACAACCAGGACCAGTATCACGATGACTACTACAACAACGACGGTTACTATGATCAGGGCCATGATCGGGCCGGCCACGGGAACGGCCACGGCCACCGGAACGGCTCGGAAGAGGACTCCGAGACCTTTAGCGACTTCACCATGCGCTCTGACATGGCCCGGGCTACCGACATGGACTACTATGGCCGCGGAGACGAGCAGTACAACGGCTACAACGATGGCCAGACGGGCGGCAGGGGATATCGCCCTCCTTCGTCGCAGATCTCGTACGGCGGAAACCGCTCGTCCGGCGCGTCCACCCCGAACTACGGCATGGACTATGGGAACGTCCTTCCCGCCGGTCAGCGCTCGCGAGAGCCATACCCTGCGTGGACTTCCGACGCCCAGATCCCCCTCTCCAAGGAGGAGATCGAGGACATTTTCCTGGATCTGACCGCCAAGTTTGGTTTCCAGCGCGACAGCATGCGGAACATGTACGACCACCTCATGGTTCTTCTGGACTCTCGCGCATCGCGCATGACGCCAAACCAGGCCCTTCTGTCGCTGCACGCCGACTACATTGGCGGCGACAACGCCAACTACCGCAAGTGGTATTTCGCCGCCCATCTGGACCTCGATGATGCCGTTGGCTTCGCCAATATGAAGACCAAGGGCGCGAAGCGGAGCCGCAAGAACAAGAAGAAGGCGACTGCCGAGAACGAAGCCGAGGCCCTCGAGGATCTGGAAGGCGACGACTCGCTCGAAGCGGCCGAGTACCGTTGGAAGACGAGGATGAACCGCATGTCGCAGCATGACCGCGTTCGCCAAGTTGCCCTCTACCTTCTCTGCTGGGGTGAGGCGAACCAGGTCCGCTTCATGTCTGAGTGTCTATGCTTCATCTTTAAGTGCGCCGACGACTACCTGAACTCCCCTGCGTGCCAGAACATGGTCGAGCCTGTCGAGGAGTTCACCTTCCTCAACAACATCATCACGCCGCTCTACCAGTATGTCCGGGACCAGGGTTACGAGATCCTCAACGGGGTCTACGTCCGCCGGGAGCGTGACCACAACCAGATCATCGGATACGACGACTGCAACCAGCTCTTCTGGTACCCTGAGGGTATCGAGCGCATCGTCCTCGAGGACAAGAGCAGGCTGGTCGACGTACCGCCTGCCGAGCGTTATCTCAAGCTCAAGGACGTCAACTGGAAGAAGGTCTTCTTCAAGACGTACAAGGAGACTCGCTCGTGGCTCCACTTGCTCGTCAACTTCAACCGCATTTGGATCCTGCACTTGTCCATGTTCTGGTTCTTCACCGCGCGCAACGCCGAGATCCTCGTCACGCCAAATTTTGAGCAGGAAGCCAACAACCTGCCCCCAAAAGCCGCTCATATTTCTTTTGCCGCTTTTGGTGGTGCCATCGCTGCGCTCATCCAGGTTCTGGCGACCCTCGCAGAGTGGATGTATGTTCCTCGCAAATGGGCCGGCGCGCAGCACTTGACAAAACGCCTCCTTTTCGTCATCGTCATCTTCGTCATCAACGTTGCCCCCGGTGTCTACATCTTCATGCCCGCGAAAGACCAAAAGGCGTACCTCGCGAGACAGGAGGAGAAGATCAGCTACATCATCTCGATCGTTCATATCATCATCGCCATCTTCACCTATATATTCTACTCGGTCATGCCCCTTGGCGGCCTGTTTGGAAGCTACCTGACCAAGAACTCGAGGCGATACGTCGCCAGCCAGACCTTCACCGCGAGCTACCCGCGTCTCAAGGGCAGTGACATTGCTCTGTCTTGGGGCTTGTGGGCCACAGTTTTTGGCGCCAAATTCGGAGAGTCCTATATGTATCTGACGCTGTCGATCCGCGACCCCATCTGGTACTTGATGATCATGGATACGAGGTGCCAGGGGGATGTGCTCTTCGGGAAGACGCAAGCTGCTGCAAGCATCCTCTGCAAGTACCAACCGCAGATCACCATGGGTCTCATGCTCTTCACCGACATGATCTTCTTCTTCCTGGACACCTACCTTTGGTATGTTCTGCTCAACACGGTTTGCTCCATTGCGCGGTCGTTCTACCTCGGCTCGTCTATCTGGACGCCCTGGAGGAACATCTTCGCCCGCCTGCCGAAGCGCATCTACTCCAAGGTGCTGGCCACGACCGACATGGAGATCAAGTACAAGCCCAAGGTGCTCATCTCCCAGATCTGGAATGCTATCGTCATCTCCATGTACCGCGAGCATCTGCTGGCCATCGACCATGTCCAGAAGCTCCTGTACCACCAGGTCCCGTCCGAGCAGGAGGGCAAGCGAACTCTCCGCGCGCCCACCTTCTTCGTCTCCCAGGAGGACCACTCGTTCAAGACTGAGTTCTTCCCCAGCCACAGCGAGGCTGAGCGGAGAATTTCCTTCTTCGCACAGTCCCTCTCAACGCCGATCCCCGAGCCGCTCCCGGTCGACAACATGCCAACGTTCACTGTCATGATCCCTCACTACAGCGAGAAGATTCTGCTCTCGCTTCGTGAGATCATCCGTGAGGACGAGCCTTACTCGCGCGTTACCCTCCTCGAGTATCTCAAGCAGCTCCATCCTCATGAGTGGGACTGCTTCGTCAAGGACACCAAGATTCTCGCGGACGAGACGTCGCAATTCAATGGCGAGCCGGACAAGGACGAAAAGAACACGGCCAAGAGCAAGATCGACGACCTTCCCTTCTACTGCATCGGTTTCAAATCCTCGGCCCCCGAGTACACCCTCAGGACCCGTATCTGGGCTTCTCTTCGCTTTCAGACCCTGTACCGCACTGTTTCTGGATTTATGAACTACAGCCGTGCCATCAAGCTTCTTTACCGCGTTGAGAACCCCGAGGTCGTCCAGATGTTTGGTGGTAATTCGGACAAGCTCGAGCGCGAGCTCGAGCGCATGGCTCGCCGCAAGTTCAAGCTCTGCGTCTCGATGCAGCGGTTTGCCAAGTTCAAGAAGGAGGAGATGGAGAACGCCGAGTTCTTGCTCCGCGCTTACCCGGATCTTCAAATTGCGTACCTGGACGAGGAGCCGCCTCTCGCCGAGGGCGAGGAGCCGCGTCTCTACTCTGCTCTCATTGACGGCCATTCGGAGATTATGGAGAACGGTATGCGCCGGCCCAAGTTCCGCATCCAGCTCTCAGGCAACCCGATTCTTGGCGACGGCAAATCCGACAACCAAAACCACGCGCTCATCTTCTACCGCGGCGAGTACATCCAGCTCATCGATGCCAACCAGGACAACTACCTTGAGGAGTGCCTCAAGATCCGCAGCGTTCTCGCCGAGTTCGAGGAGATGAAGGTCGACAATGTGTCACCCTACACTCCTGGTGTCAAGAATCCTATGCGCAACCCTGTGGCCATCTTGGGTGCTCGCGAGTACATCTTCTCGGAGAATATCGGTATCCTTGGTGACATCGCCGCCGGCAAGGAACAGACGTTCGGCACACTTTTCGCGCGTACTCTTGCCCAGATCGGCGGCAAGCTTCACTACGGGCATCCGGATTTCCTCAACGGTGTTTTTATGACGACGCGTGGCGGTGTTTCCAAGGCACAGAAGGGTCTTCACCTCAACGAAGACATTTACGCCGGTATGAACGCTCTCTTGCGCGGCGGGCGGATCAAGCACTGCGAGTACTATCAATGCGGCAAGGGTCGTGATTTGGGTTTCGGTTCCATTCTGAACTTCACGACCAAGATCGGCACGGGCATGGGAGAGCAGATGCTCTCGCGCGAGTACTACTACCTCGGAACGCAACTGCCGCTGGATCGCTTCCTCTCGTTCTACTACGCCCATCCCGGTTTCCACATCAACAACATGTTCATCATGCTGTCGGTGCAGCTGTTCATGATCTGCCTTCTCCAGATTGGCGCCCTCCGGAAGGAGACAATCGCCTGCGAGTACGACCGCGACGTGCCCAAGAGCGACGAACTCTTCCCCACGCGCTGCAACAACACCGATGCGCTCGTCGATTGGGTCTACCGCAGCATTTTGTCGATTTTCTTCGTCTTCTTCCTTTCGTTCGTGCCCCTGATCGTCCAGGAGCTGACGGAGCGCGGTGTGTTGCGTGCGGCCACCCGTTTCGCCAAGCAGCTTGGTTCGCTGTCGCCCTTCTTCGAGGTCTTTGTCTGCCAGATCTACGCCAACTCGGTGCAGCAGGACGTCACCTTCGGAGGCGCCAGGTACATTGGTACCGGTCGTGGTTTCGCAACGGCCCGCATCCCCTTTGGCGTGCTCTACTCTCGCTTCGCCGGCCCGTCTATCTACTTCGGCGCCCGCATGCTGATGATGCTGCTCTTCGCCACCGTCACCATCTGGCAGGCTGGCCTGACATACTTCTGGATCTCGCTGCTCGCGCTGGTTGTGTCGCCGTTCCTCTACAACCCGCACCAGTTTGCGTGGACCGACTTCTTCATCGACTATCGCGACTACCTCCGTTGGCTCTCGCGCGGTAACTCCCGCTCGCATGCCTCGTCGTGGATCGCTTTCTGCCGGCTTTCTCGGACTAGAATCACGGGATACAAGCGCAAAGTCTTGGGCGACCCTTCTCAGAAGATGTCGGCCGATGTGCCCCGTGCCGCCATCACCAATATGTTCTGGGCCGAGATCTTCTCCCCGCTCTGCCTTGTCGCGGTCACGGCAATTCCCTTCCTGTTCATCAATGCGCAGACGGGCGTCAATAAGGAGAACAATTCGACCCGGACAGGCGATGTCCACGCGACAGGCGCCCTCTATCGGCTGCTCATCGTCGCGTTTGCGCCCATCGCCATCAACGCTGGTGCGCTCGCCGTCTTCTTCGCCATGGCCTGCTTCATGGGCCCGCTCCTGAGCATGTGCTGCAAGAAGTTTGGCTCCGTTCTCGCCGCCATCGCGCACGCCATTTCGGTCATCATGCTGTTGGTCTTCTTTGAGGTCATGTTCTTGCTCGAGGGATTCGACTTCAGCAGGACGCTGCTCGGGATGATCGCGGTCGTTGCGCTTCAGCGCTTCTTCTTCAAGCTCATCATCTCGCTCGCACTCACCAGAGAGTTCAAGTCGGACCAGTCCAACATTGCCTTCTGGACGGGCAAGTGGTACTCGATGGGCTGGCACTCGGTGTCGCAGCCGGCTCGCGAGTTCCTCTGCAAGATCACGGAGCTGAGCATGTTTGCGGCCGACTTTGTCCTCGGCCACATCATCCTGTTCATCATGCTGCCCGTCATTCTCGTCCCCCAGGTCGACAAGCTGCACTCGATGATGCTGTTTTGGCTTCGCCCAAGGTACGTGTTAACTTCCCCCTCCGGCTTGCCCACAAAACGCGATAGCTAACCAACATCCCAGCCGGCAAATCCGCCCGCCCATCTACTCGATGAAGCAGACCAAGCTTCGCCGGAGACGAGTCATCCGCTACGCGATCCTCTACTTCGTCCTGTTTGTCATCTTCCTCGCCCTCATCGTAGGTCCCGCCGTTGCGGGTAAGCAGATCCCGTTGGGCAGCATCTCCGACATCTCGATGATCAAGGACCTGGGCCTGTTCCAGCCCACCAGCATGAACAACGACGACACGTGGGGCCGCACGCAGACCGGTACCGGCCTGGGCCCTGCCAAGTACACGGGCGTGTACAAGTGGTCGTCGACGGTCGCGGGCATGAAGGCCACGGCCGCGGCGACGGCGGGGGATAGGAGGATGATGCTTGTGTGAGGGGTGGAGTAGGGTTTTTCTTTTCTTTTTCATTGGTGGGAGAGGAGGATAGAAAATGGGAGAAAGGAAGGGCTTGGTTTGGTTGGGGGTTTGGTCTCTTTTTGTACACTGGTTTAATAAGACGGTTGTCGGGACTGGGCCAGGTCCTGACGCGTCGAACGAGGATCTGAGAGAGCATAAATCGGCTACTTACATATCTGAGGCGGAGCGATGTACTGCCCCGGGTTACTTTTGCTTGCTTGCTTACTTGCTTTGTTTCTTGGGGACGCATGGCACTGCGCTTGTACTGGGCGGGTTTTGATGAATTGATCGATCTTGTTGTATTGTATACACTGTCATATTTATTGCTGTTAATTCATAGCTCGCTCTGGATGTCTGGTAGTTTTGATGGCAATTGCTTCTGCATTCTCAAGAGTACAATCTCTTTTCGCTCATCAGTGTTCAAGCACCTGAGCGTGTCTGGCCTCTTTGAACCTCGCATTGCCCGGACGAACGAGGGCAGATAGAAATCTGTCGCTCCTCTCCAAAACTCCCGGTTTCCAAACCCAAGTGTCTTTCAGAAAAAAAAGATAAAGTTGCGCATCCATCAGACATTTGTCTTGTTCATGGCCTGATGTGTTTGAACCCCTGGCTGGCTTCCAGGTTGCCAAGACACAGTGGATCTGACCCCTGGCCTGAGGGATCTGTTAGCGTCGAAATCTGCCGCGCGGTGCAGTCGGCTGGGTCCAGTCCCTTGCCCCTGAAAAATTGTGGAAACCAAGCACACGCAACGCTGGCCGCGGTTCGTTCTTGGGTGTCACCGCGCGACGCCATCCCGAACCTCCCGGGCTGTTTCTTCTGCTCCTCCGTCATTTTTGTTTTCTTTTCCACCGGTGGATGTTGAGCTCGGAGACGACAGCCAGCTCCTTACCCAACATTCAACCTCGCCCGACCCTTCCCGTAGTTGCAGTCCTTCACTGCCGGTCCCTTCTCGCCTCGATCGCATCGCCTCCCATCGCACCATCCTAGCCTCTCTCCGTCCCTCGCGAAGACAGCGAATGCCCCCGACCGATTGAACCCCCTCTCCCGACCCAATTGACCCCCAATCGGCCCCCCGATCGACCGACAATGGACCTGCACGAGGTGCACTCGCACCTCAACGACTGGCTGCGCGAGGCCGCGTCCGCCTTCCAGAAGGTCCCCGGCTCGGCTGTGCTCATCCGCTATGTCCGCTCCAGCTACCAGAACGACCCTGTCCGCTCGGCCATTGAGCTGGTGCTGTTCATCTTCTTTATCCGGTACCTGATGTCGCCGAGTTATTCGACGTCGAAGGTTAACTATGTTAAGTTGACTGAGGATGTGAGTTTATTGGTTAGGGGGATATGGCGGAGAGAGGGGATAGGGCTGATAATAAGGGATAACAGGAGATCGATGAGCTCGTTGACGAGTGGACGCCCGAACCGTTGGTGCCTCCGCCAACTGCGCAGGACCAGGCTGAGTTGGAGAAGCTGCCCGTGATCGTTGGGTAAGGGGATACATACGGCAGACAGAGAGGAGAGGGCGCAAGACTGACACCAACAGTGCGACCGGCCCCAAGTCGAAGCTCGCCAACGGCAAGACCGTCACGAACCTCGCGTCCTACAACTTCTACAACTTCAACGCCAACGAGCAGATCAAAGAGAAGGCCATCCAGACCCTGCGCACCTATGGCGTCGGCCCCTGCGGCCCGCCCCAGTTCTACGGCACCCAGGACGTGCACATGAAGACCGAGGCCGACATCGCCTCCTTCATCGGCACCGAGGGCTGCATCGTCTACGCCCACGCCTTCTCGACCATCTCCAGCGTGATCCCGTCCTTCTGCAAGAGAGGCGACATCATCGTCGCCGACAGGGGCGTCAACTACTCGATCCGCCGCGGCCTTGAGATCTCCCGCAGCACCATCAAGTGGTACAACCACGGCGATCTGGAGGAGCTCGAGCAGGTCATGCGCAAGGTGGTCAAGGAGCAGGCTGGCAAGAAGCTGACGCGGCGGTTTATCGTCACTGAGGCCCTGTTTGAGATGACGGGGGATATCAACAACCTGCCGAAGCTGGTGCGTCTTTTCTCCGTCTCCCAACCCACACCATTTGCTAACCACCCCCTTCAGATTGAACTCAAAGAAAAGTACAAATTCCGCCTCATGCTCGACGAGACCTGGTCCTTCGGCGTGCTCGGCCGCACCGGGCGCGGCCTAACCGAAGCGCAAAACGTCGACCCCTCAGGCGTCGACATGATCGTGGGCTCCCTCGCAGGTCCCCTCTGCGCGGGCGGCGGCTTCTGCGCGGGCGCCAAAGACGTGGTCGAGCACCAGCGCGTGTCGTCGACCGCGTACACCTTCTCGGCCGCGCTGCCTGCTATGCTGGCCGTCACTGCATCTGAGAGCCTGAACCTGCTGCAGTCGAATCCCGAGATTTTGCTGCAGTGCCGTGAGAATATCAGGTTGTTGCGCGCGCAGCTCGATCCGAGGAGTGATTGGGTGGTGTGCACGAGCGCGCCGGAGAATCCGGTCATGATTTTGACGCTGAAGCCGGAGGTGGTGAAGGCGAGGAGGTTGACGGTGAAGGATCAGGAGAGGTTGGTGCAGGAGTTTGTGGATGAGGTATGGCCTGCCCCCTAACCAACCACCCCTTCCCCACCCCCCCTTCCCACCCCATCCTCCCTCCCCCACACCCCTGAATCAGAAATCAGACACTAACAAACAACCCCCCCTCTAGACCCTCGCCAACGGCGTCCTCATCACCCGCCTCAAGGGCATGCCCATCTCGCAGCACGGCTCCCTCAAGGACGGCATGCACGCCGTGATCCCCGCCCTGAAGGTGTGTGTTACGTCGGGCCTGTCCAAGAAGGATGTCGAGAAGGCCGGTGTGACGATCAGACATGCGGTCACCAAGGTCATGACGCGTAAGACGAATAATAAGTTGGGGTTGCCGGCTGCGTAGGTGGGCTTGGGAGGGATGGGGAGGGATGGGTATAGATAGATGGGTGGGTGGATGTGAGCGTTTGTTGGGTGGTGGGTGGGATTGGATTAGATGGTATATAGCTGGGGATGGGGAAACGTGGTGGGGAGCGAAAGGATATGTGTATACGAATGCTTCGATGACGGTATGTCTGGTAGAGGCTGTACGGTAATAATTTAATCCTATAGACTGTGTGTGGGCATGTTATTGAGGCTTGATGATGGTGACTCTAAAATATAGTGGTTCTGTCAAAAGGTGATGGTGACTGGAGCAAAAGAGAAGCATTTGAGGCTATCGAGATGCGCCAAGAGGGAATCGAACCCCCCCCTCAACCTTGGAAGGGTTGAATCCTAACCACTAGACCATTGGCGCCGGGTGTGGACGAGCTGGGAATCGAACCCAGGACCTTTCGAGTAAAAACCACCATGCCTTTATGATAACAGGTTGAACGGAGAATGTAACGACTGAATTAACTGCTACAACCAGCAGTCTGGAACACTCTCTGGTCTGCAGGCCTCAAGCAATAGATCTGGCCTGCAGTCATCTATCACGGACAGAGGCTCTGTCGGCGCTAGCTTTTCAGCTGAGGATGTTGACTTCTTCCAAATCCCACCCAAAGTTCAGGGTACGGAGCCATCAATCTCACACAATGCCCTCAATGCGTTAATGAAGCATCATTTTAGACATTCAACAATCGATTTATATTCGTCAGCACGTCCAGCGCTCCAACAACAGGGTATCCATCCATCATCCATCCATCCATCCAGAACCTTCAACAAGCCCCCAAACATTACAACCAAACATAGGGTATCCTACACCATCCCAAACCAAAACAATCCCAACTCTTAACTCCAAAAACTTACGCCTTCTTCCCCTTAACCTCCTCACTCGCACTATCATCCCCCGCACCCCCCACCTCCACAACCCCCCTCTCAACCCCACCCCCCTCAACCCCCACAACATCCTCCTCCAACTCCTCCTGCAGCCCCAAATTCAACGCCATACACACCACCGCAGTAACCGCGAACCCCGTCTCCATAATCAAACTAATCGCATCCAAAAACCCCTGCAGCGCCTTGTTATCGCCCGCATAAGTAAACACATGATCAAAGTATGTCGGGACCAGGGTGGCGCCGTAGCCCAAAGCCAGGCCGGCGGTCAGGATGAAGCGGTTGCGCCGGTTGAAGGCGACGCCCTTGGCGATGATGGCGATGCCCGAGACGGCGACGGCGCAGAAGAGGAAGGTTGTCATGCCGCCGAGGATGGGGGACGGGATGGCGACGAGGGCCGCGGCGAATTTGGCGAAGATGCCGGCGAGGATTAGGAAGAGGCTATACAGGGTGGGGGGTTAATAAAGGGTGAAGGGGGGGGTGGATGGGGGGGGGGGGGGAAGTACCAGCAGCAGTACCCCGCAGAGCGGTTCGCGCAGCGGGTCAGCGCAATGACGCCGTTGTTCTGGGCGAAGGTAGTCATGGGGGTGATGGTAGCCAGCGCGGCAACCATGCCGTTGATGCCGTCGGCCAGCACACCGCCCTGGATGCGGCTCTCGTAGAGCTTGCCCTCGACCTCGAGGCGCGAGACGTCGCACGTGGCGGTGATGTCGCCAATGGACTCGCAGGCGCAGATGATGAAGACTGCTAGGAGGGGTAGGACGAGCGGGCCGTAGATGGAGAGCTTGAAGGTGTGAACCCAGATGAAGGAGACGGCGGGGGCCGAGTCGATGCCGCTGCGGTCGAAGTAGCCGCAGGCCGCGCCGATGATGCAGCCGACCAGTAGCCCGATGACGACGCTGGTGGATTTCATGATTGGCGAGCCGAAGCGCTCGCAGAGGATGATGGTGATGAAGACGGAGAAGCCGAGGCCTGGGGAGGTTAGTCTTGAGTTAAACATCGGTCAGGGCGTGAGAACATACCAAGATACTCAGCCGACCCCCAGGGCAGCGCATGCGGCGCGGTAATGTCCGGGCACAGCGCAAAAAACTCAGGCGGGTTCGCCTCCGCACAGAGACCGCTGCCGCCCATCCAGCCCTTCAGCCCAGACGAGATCAAGTTGATACCAATCAACATAACCGTCGGGCCCGTCACAATAGGCGGGAAGATCCTCAGCATAACCTTGGGCGGCATGAACGAAATCAAGATCTCCAACAGCGAGCACACAGCCGCCGTACCCAAAATCGCACCATACGCATCCGGACACGGCAGCGGCGTGCCATCCTCAGCCAACGGACAGAAGCCATTCGCATACATCTGCGAGAAGGCCCCGCTCGCCACAGGGATGATCGCAAACGAAATCCCCACCACCGAGATCAGCCCCGTCCCGATATAATACGGCGTCTTGGCGATATGAATGCGAGTAATCTGCACGGCCGACAGAATCCCCGACACGATCAGCGCCGTCGACACCAGGTACTGGGTCATCTCGGTGTTCAAGTTCACACCCCCCGCGCCGGCCATGATGATGGGCGGGGTAATGATGCCGGCCAGCATGGCCAGGGCGTGCTGGAAGCCGAGGATCAGGGCCAGGGCCACGGGCATGCGGTCGTTGAGCCCGAAGAAGGGCGGGGGGCGGTCCGACTTGGCCATGAAGGGCAGGTTGGGGCGGAAGAGGAAGGCATAGTCGTAGTTGCCGATGAGGCCTTCTTTGGTGAAGAATGCGCGCTTGGCGCGGTTGAGGTGGTCGGAGAAGGTCCGCCGCGGAGCGGACTCCGGGAGGATTTGCGAGGGACCTTGGTCTTCGTCCATGGTGGAGTTGGTGGTTGTGGTGACTGTGGTGGACACGAGGTGAGTCAAAGTCGGGCGGGTGGAGATGGGGGAGTTGGGCCCCGGGACGGGATGGAGACAAGGGATTGACGGTTCCCTCAGATGAGAATGAGTGAAATGTCACCGAAAAACGGGTTGTAACTGGGCTTAACACCCAAATGGTGGTCGAGGGAGCGCGTAGGGGCGCCGACTTTTAAGAGGCAAAAACCACGCCAAGAGCGGTGCCAGGCTTATCTGGATTGTCTCTCTCGGGTCCACAGGGCAGCAGGATCCAGAAGCGCGAAGTGGAACCCACACGCGCCGCCCTTCAGCAGATGTGGTTAGGATATGCACCATCGACGGCCTCCCCATGCCAGCATCTGGGGTCCTGCTCCCCGCGATTGGCCTCCCGGGCTGGGAACGAGGTGGGATTGAGCTCCTGCACGCTGATGCTCTTGTCCAGGCCATGGATCTGACGGCAACAGACCGGGCAGAGTGTTCCACAGACGACGTCCACGAGCCGGGCTCATGTGTAAGACGGCATTGTAACGACAACGAGCGGTGCAATTGAGCGACACGCAATGGGGGGGGGGGGGGGGGGGGGGGGGGGGGGGGGGGGGGGGGGGGGGGGGGGGGGGGGGGGGGGGGGGGGGGGGGGGGGGGGGGGGGGGGGGGGGGGGGGGGGGGGGGGGGGGGGGGGGGGGGGGG